>MU177892.1:1265867-1367475 GCA_016695465.1 Suillus americanus
AGGATATGACACATTTATACACTCATGACAATTGTTCCTGCTCACTCATGTTCATATACCATGTCTCCTCAGCTGTATATTATCTTATACTATTCATTAATTCATGCTTGTGACCTGCAGGTATACTCCTGGTCTGTTATGTTGATACCCACGGGAATACCTGTACCTATACCTGTGGGTTTACCTGTACAGCTACTTAATGTTATTATGTGATGCCTGCTGTCCTCAACAATCATCAGCATACTAATACCTACATCAGGGAAATGTAATTCGCTACAGAGTGCTACAGAGCACTCTGTAGCTCAATTGAACCCACTGATGTAGCTATATAATTGCAATATATGTGATTTACAGAGTAGTTGGGGGTACATAAAACTTCAATAAGCAAGTCAAATCACCAAACACACATAAGTGAGTACAATGCAGGAATGTTCCTAGAAATGACTCATCAACACTATCAATGTAGTGTCATCTCCAGTTTTGCATGTAGGGTGCCATCACAGTCTACAAACATAGTATTTCTGCAATCACAAATCAGTAATCAAAGTAGAAGAGCAACATATATTTGATTAAAAAAATCCCCACTCCTGGGACCCAATCATGAAATCATAGAGCATAAGGACAGAGGACTTACTCATCCATTGGCCAATCACTCAATGGCCACAACAATATATTCAAATCTGATATCTTGACTGGTTGATGTAACTGGCAACTTGTGCAAAAACATCAGTACATATACATTAGTTTCAAATAAATGTAAACCTACTCCTCAGCTGTAAGCATATACCCAGGGACAATACCATATTGCATTTTCAGATCTTCAGGTTGGGTTGCACAGTCAGGTGTCCTACTGTGGGCCTTGATTACAAGTGCAGCTTCTGGATGAGCTGGAGGGCTAGGATGAGAAAGACTGAATCCAATGCACCACCTCCCATTATTCCCCATATAGATGAGAAACCACCATATACGACCTGCAATAATTGGTATAGTATCAGCATGAGAAGTACCAGTGAGAGATGTGGACTATACCTGCAGCAACAAATTCTAAACCCAATTCACCTGCAGTGTGCAGGCGTTTCTGGAACATCCTGATGTGGAAACAAGCAACAAACTGGTTCTTGCACATTCTATCCCCTTTATCATGCACCTGGACCTCATCTGGTGGGCAACCCAAAAAATGTCTCAAAGACTCATCCTTAGCAGACCAGTGCAAAATGAGTTAGTCAATGCACTTGGGTGGGCATTGATGGCTCCACTCACAATTGATAACATGTCCCAAATTCAGCTGCATAAACAATCCATGGTTGCTAGTTGACATGCATGCAAGACGCAAGTCAGAAGAGCAAACAGATGAGAATTGGGGGATGTGTGCAGCAAACACTGAAAAGGCTTCTTTCTGGCCATTCACAACTGCCCAATACATTGCAGTGTGACCCTCAATATTGGGATTTTGCAGGAGGTTGGAGAACTCTGCAGGGAGGAGAGCAGCAGCACAGGTGTTGACAATAGGGGCAACAGGCATAAAATTGGGAACAGAGACAATATCACGGATGTGAGATAGAACAGCCTCAGTCTGTTCAATCTTGGTGAGTTCGACCTGTGCCTGCTTCTGTTCAATCTTGGTGAGTTCGACCTGTGCCTGCTTCTGTTCAACTCGAGTCCATTTATACTTGTTTCGCAGAAATGAAAATAAAGACAATTGGCTGCCAGTGCATGGGACAGAATTTGTCAAAGTTGATGATGCAGGTGTAGAAATCTCGTTGTATGAGGGAGGCACACTAGTGATGGACTTGCCATCATCAAAGATTTCAGACTTGGTAGCCATGAGGGGCGGAAGTTGGCAGTTTTTTGCGTTTGTGAGGAATTGCGGAGTAAGCCAGACAGATGACGTCATCGATTGACCAGATTTCGTAGTAATACTCATCAAATTTCCTGTATGCAATCATTGTTGCCTTGAGTGAGTAACTCACCCCGTTTTTAAACCTGTGACAGGTTTTCCGCTCTCCACATCCCACACTCTATCGTATGATCCACTCACAACTTGCCCGCCATCTGGACTCCAACACACCGACTCCACCCATTCAGCGTGCCCTTCCCATCTGGTGATGACCAAAGTTTCTCGTCTCAATATCCCACAACCTTACTGTCCCATCATAGTTTCCGCTTGCAATAAATAGTCTTGCCATTCGGAGACAATGCCATCGTCGGTATTTTTGCCAGTACCTCACCTTTTTCATCTGCCTCATCCCATTCATCTCGCCACTCTTTACCTATCTGTGCACCGCTCTCTAGGCCCCATAGTCGAAGTGAGCCGTTGAAAGAACAAGTCGCAATGCGCTGCCCGCAGGGCAGATTCACAACGCCTCGTACAAAGTCGGTATGGCCTCGCATCGTCTTGCAGGGAGTTACTGCTGACATCTTTTTCATCTCAGCAGGAGAAGACATGGTGGACGTTCGGGAATCTCAATCAAGGGACTCGTGGCCAATATACCCGAGAGCAGATTGTTGGATAATTGGATTTGAATGGGTTATCTCGCGGTGGTATATATTGTGGGTGAGTCAACAAGCCTATCTGTTTTCAACTGAATGCATCTCAATAAATGTGCATGCGGCTTTACGAGAACAATATAGGATGATGTATGCAGGACGATTTCGCTGCTGTTCCTTGACAATTTGCAAGAGGTCTCCACGAAGATCCTTGACACCAATCGGTAAGTAAATTTCTTCCATCTTTTCGCCCAGCATGCAACTCACCACAAGCTCAACTTCGAACAACCAGATACAGATTCACTCCACGCAAGAACGAGAGGGACGGGCTGGTGGCTGAGACAGTGGACTTTTACTTTGGAGTCGAGAAAGTTGCACAGGAGTTAGTTTAAGGCATCTGATAAGGTGCATTTTCGGTGCATTTTCGTCTTGTTCTTCACAGCTCACAAACAGAGCATCCCACATCATGACTATGCCATGTGCGTCTTATCTCTATTTGGCCCTTGAGCACTTGAACTGAAGCGAACTGAACCATCCCCGCTCTCTTCATACATGCTTCCTTCCAGCCCATCTATGTCGGACCCTACTCGAAAGACACGCTTGTATACGACATCGATTGGTGGTGCGTTGATGGTAGGTGGCCGCATTTTGTAGACTCACGTACTAAGTTGTACATATTACTCAAAGTCAGTCCAAATGTATATGAATTGCGGGCCACCGTTCTCTTGCAGAGGCCATTGCCTGTAAGCAAGCAAGCCTACCAATTGTCACGTCACATCAACAGATGTACATGAAGCGTTCTTCGATCCTGACATCATCGGGACAAATGCTTACTTCTACATTTGTCCAAATGTTGCAGGATATCGTTACGACGATCCAGGACATTAGTTTTATCTCATCCTTTTTTCTCATCTTGGCTTTTCTAGGAAGCACCCACAGCATCACTCATGGTACCGACAAACTCTACCCAAGAACGAGAGGGGCTGTTGAATACTTGAGGCAGTGGTCATGTGGCAGGCCTCCAGGGTTGTTGCAGCTGATCATACAACGAAGAGCACCAGTCTTCGGGCAGGAAATAGATGCCAGACCCATCGCTCTGCTGTAGTAGTATTTTTCGTCAGGAGTTGTTCGTGACAGGTGGTATCCCTTGACAGACGGATTAGAATATGTAGAATCATGAACGAACATTAACCGGTATTGATATAGTAGCAAAAGCTACAGCACACTACACTCGGTAAAAGTATTTATCTATGTTCTGCGATGTGTCTCGTCGGTGCCAGGACTGTCATCGGTACCAGGAGACGCGCAGCAGAGAAACACCCACAGTTTTGGGTTCTTGATGCGCCTGGCCTTTTCACTACCAGTTTCGGGCCGACGAGCAACAAATATGACCTGCACAGAAATCATCGGGCCCAGTAATTACAATACACACAAGAAAGACGCACCTCCCTGTCCTGCATTGCGGCAACATTGACGACATCAGGACTGCGATGAGGGGAGGTAGTTGGCCCTGGTCGATGCTGGAGTTCGATTGCTTCATCTGCACTGGATGAAGAGTGACGACAGGCGACCTATTAGTGCACCTGGACATGACCCTGAGGGCGAGTAGGATCACTGAGGTTCGGCTGCTTCATTGGTGTGGATTCGTGGGCGGGAAAAAGGTGAGGACAAGTGGCCGAGGAGTACCTATGGATGTAAATGCGAAAGCATTGGGGGTTTCCCAAGCTCGGATGCTCCATCAGTGTTATGTCGAGAGCAATGGAGTGAGGATAGGTGATTGAGGAGCGCACGCAAACGTGACACCGAAGTTGCTGAGTTTCGGTCACTTCACTGGGTCCAGAGCGAGGAAGAAACGAGGACAGGCGACCAAGGAGTGCAGAAAAATTAGGATGGGCATCAGTAGGTGTTGCAGAGGACTGAGAGCAGTGGTCAAGACAAGAACTAATTAGTAGAAATGTTGATGACCCACATGAACATCAGGTTGCGTGTCGTCGAAAAAACCTGGTGGAAGTTCCTTAGTGCCTCCGAGGTAGTCGAAACCTCGCGTAGCGTCAGCCTGGAATGTCGACATTATTTCCAAGACTGACGAGGTTGACAAGTGCATCGCGTACCTCCAAAAACAACCTGTCTTCGATGTCCTGCGACGACCCGGATGGGAAAATGTGCTCTATGCTCGAAGAGCCTGATGATGTATGTAGCTTCTGTTTGGGTTCAACATTTGGTGTCTAACTGATATCAGGATTGTCTGTAAGACGGTGAGTGACATGTCGACACGCACGCTGTCAGGTATGGACAGGAGGTCTTCTAGACCAACTGTTTTGAGGATGGCTTGAAATACGCGTTTTCATCCTTACAACCCGTAGATAGCAGCTTTCCATCAGCGGAAAAGGCTGCACAGTCGACGTGGTTTCTGTGTTGAGAGGTGAACCAACTTGGAGGTTTGTGTCGAGATTCCAGAGCCGCGCTGTTTTATCCCATGATGTGTTTGCAAGGAGGTGGTCATTCGAAAATAAAGTGATGGATCTGACCCTTCAGGATGGCGATCTGCATGTGACAGTGTCTGATTGAGCCATTTTCCATCCCGGATATAAGTTTCTTTTTGTCCGATGCTTGTCTTTCGTTAGGCTCCTACTAAGAGCCCCTGCAGATCCACCCAATCCGTGTGTCCGATGATTCTAGTCTTGGGATTCTGCGGTGCCGAAAAAATGACATCCATCTTGGCTTGATAATAATAACTGACCCATACTTGCCGTTGTCCATCCCGTAGGCCTTGCAATCATAGGCCTTGTCGAGCGTACTGGTTGTTGCATTACATAAATCGCATGCAGATGTGAATTCGAACAAGGGTCAACATAAATGTATGGCGCGCCGCCAGCAATATTTCCGAGCCTTACAAATTAAATATACATTAATCGATTAGCAAAGTAACTTCAAGTTGGATATCTTCTAAGTAGTGGTCAAAATAACTACATAATATGTTTACTTGCAACAATAATTATGTCGAAAGAGTATCCAATAAAAGACCTACGAAGGCAACGCAAGCTGATGCCGAGGTACACACTAGGGAGAGGGCACCGATCCAAGCCACCTTGGCCAGTGCAGCCTGGGTTGTGGTTTCGATGATAGTAATGTATGCAGCATTTCCCCTACTAATCATACTGGAATCGCAGAAGCATGTAGAATAGAAGCCGGAATACTGAAGAATACACGTCAAGACCACCCAGAGAGAGTTTGCAATGGCCAACAGTTTTCCCATCCTTCGCAGCAAGTGTGAGAACGTCAGAGCAACACGTGCAGTTAGTGATACTCGATAAGAATAAGCTGCTGAATAGTGGGCAAGAATACTGGATATCAGGAGCAACATCCAAATGACAGTTGATACGACTCCGTAAAGAAGGTAACCCAGAGATCGACACCCAACACCCTGCCAAAAGTTAGCCGACGTATCATATACCAGAAGAAACGCACAATTGTTGGAGTAAACCACATGACTATCAAGGCTCCTCCGACTGTTCCCCATTGTAATGCAAGCGAAGCACATGATGCGATAATCATTCTTGTGAACACGCCAGGCGCCCAATGGCTGCGCCGAGCACAGCCGGGTTGCGTGCAGTATGCAGCGACTTCCTGAGGAGTCCCACAACGATTGCGGGGGTGGATATATTTTAAATCGTCGGATTCGACCCACTCACTCTCAACGTTAACTGGAACACGGTTTCGAGCCTTCTCTGATGCCGCTTTGTACATCAGGAAAATATTCTCTGCTGTGTATGCCCATTGCAGCGAACGCGAGTAATTAAACACCGGAGGGGTGAGGAGTTCGTCTGGAGACATGACATCCTCCTCCTGAGCAGTTATTGTTAAAGCTCTTTGGGCGGATGCAGGTGGCGTTGCAACAGGTCTATCTGCTATTCCTGCGCGCGCATGTCGGTCGGCACGATCA
Organism: Suillus americanus; assembly: GCA_016695465.1. Lineage (NCBI taxonomy): Eukaryota > Fungi > Basidiomycota > Agaricomycetes > Boletales > Suillaceae > Suillus > Suillus americanus. The sequence continues at coordinate 1,272,298 of MU177892.1, forward strand.
TAAGCTGCTTGTAAGCGATTGAAATCGCATTTCGGGGAGAGTTGCAGCCATCCCATGACTATTGGAATCAACCACAGCCACAATGAACTAGTGGATTCGCCGCCGGCTTGAGAATTTACAAAAGAATCTGATGGTGAGTTGACGACAGATAGGATATAGGCAACAATGACCCAGGCGATGGAGGTCGCAGACGCAATTGACCACGTGTGAGTGTAGTCCACCAATTCAGAGAAGTATTGCCACCAGGAGTCGTTTTCCGGAAGGACAACAAGGAATGCAAAACGTGCACGATCGGAATGCAGATTCAGTGGGGATTGTTGAAGGCTGCTGATGATAGAGACTGCAAATCGTGAATTGGGATAGTCCACTGATTGATTAAATCGGCGGTTGATCCAACGAGAATTGAGGAGGGTAATGAACAGAGAGTAACCAGCTAGTGCCGGTGATCCGACGGTCAATACAGCAGACATGAGATTATCAAGTCTGTACTGTGCCCCAAAGGGGAGTTGCGAAATCAGTGCGAGGTATGGCAGTAGCCACGAACTGAAATCTTGCGCAAACACAGCTACATTAAAATCATGTCCCTTCCTGCAGAAGGAGGTACACAGAGAGTAGCTTATCGCCGTCGCATCAGCAACATTCGACACAGGATCTCCGTTGCTATTGAGGAGACCAACTAAATTCTGGGTGGCATTTGCATTCGCCTGGATGTCGACCAAACACTGCATCCAGTCGATTCCAGCGACTTTTTCGACAGAATGCACCAATAGTAGGAGAGATACTAGTAGGCAGAGGGAAGGGTGAGAGACCAGAGTGCCATGTTCAACTCATTGCACTTACATGCCTGAGGCCTTGTGTGAAAACGCATTCTCTATCAGCTACGCAAGGTAGATGTGATGCGTACGAATGTCTTTGGTGTACTGAAAACCAGCACCGTGGTCTTTAGTACTGCCAGTATTATATAGAAAATCTCTCACCAGATTGCTGTAAAAAGGAACGGACACTGTCAAGGGCATCTGGAGGTATTATATATGTCTACAGGAGTGTCGACCCGAGTTAAGGCCTGGCTCATCATGGCTACCTGGGATTAACTCCTGTGAATCGAGCCTGAATATGACCCTGACTTAGCCTTGGCACGATTTCCTCGTCAACAAGAAAGTGATCGGAGTATTCGCCTTCACGATGTGATTAACTTCTTTGACACGCTCCCAGAAAAGTGCAACGAACCGCTGCATCGTGAAAACGAACACGTAGATATGGGATGAAGAAAACATTAGATGACTGCACGCTGCACTGCCACTGATCATGAACGCGCTAGGTCGTCCCCTAGCGCTTGGCTGCGGCACTGTACTGCAGAGCCCACCACCTAGTCAGCACATGATATGTCTAATATATCAACACAGCCTGCACATAACGCAGAAACGAGTTGTCGCTATGATTGATCTATCGGTGCATTGTATGAGCCGAATGAATTACGGATAGATTTTGTCCCCCAAGAGCGGATGTCACCACTCATAATCTCGTGTAGCGACTCGAGTTGCTGCGGTCTATCATAACTTGTGCATGTTAATTCTGATCGAAATGCGGGAGAGGGAATGGGTCCAGTGCCTTCAGGTCTGGCCAACCATCAAGGCACTCAATTTGACAACGGGCGGATCAAAAGTTCCCGTAATCCTGACAAGTTCCTGGTGTGACTTGTAAGCACACGGAAAAGGAATCTGGCAGTGCAAGGACTCGTTGGCGTGCGGAAACACGTACACATAAAGAATGATAATGGTATAGATGGCTCGGTCAACTCATCAAGGGTCATCACAGGGTCAAAATATTACATCAACCCGTCATCTATTACTCCCTCAAGATACGGCCAATGACCCGCGACTCGCGAGGATTCTCTTCTCGGTCCTCGTGCTGTGTGGTATATGACTCTTCGGAAGAGGATTGTGGAAGCATGAAAGGGCCTCTCGTAGGGTTGACTTGCTGATGTTGCGTCGCGTAAGGCGCGCAATTCAGTTGCCTGTACTGGGTAGGAATTGGGGGAACAGGAGGGGAACCAATCGCAGAGGAATAAACTGACGATGGCAGTGCATGACAGGAGGTGGTCCTCTGTCGAGGTTTAGTGGGTGAACCGCCGTGCCGGTACGTAGCAGAAATTGCGGGCGAATTTGGTCCTTATCACACAATAAGGTTGAAAATTCACGGAGAACAAGAACGTTGGTAACTTACGGATATGATCAGAGCTTACCGACCTGTGAAGCGGGGGTGCCCACATATCGACCATGGTTGTGCGAATTGACGTCTCAGCATCCACGCCTAATCTACCTGCTTCTGGACCAGAAAGATATGGATACAGAGAAGGAGCGAGAGGTGCAGGTAGTACGAGCCTGACCTGACTTAGGGGTCCATGCGGAGCACCTACGATAGTGCTCCTTCCAGAACTCCTGCTTCTGATGGAGGTGCTGGACACTGCTGACGCAGGACCGGTACCACGAGAATACGAACGGGTAAGCGTAGCCTGTGATGGAGAATATGATGCAACAGAAACTGAAGGGGGGGCGGAGGAAGCAGAACACGAGGAGCTGCTACTAAAACGCTTGGCATGATTAAATGCGGGATTTGGCGTCGGCAGTACTTTTTCGTTGTTCCCTGGAGACGGCGGCACGCGTTGGTCATCGCCTTTGTCTGCAAGATACAGACTTGATTGCGAAGGGAAAGTCTGGTTGTACTTTACAGTGAGGAAGGAAGAATCGCTTGCAGCGGGCGATAATCCAATTGATGGAGAAAGGCGTGAGGACAGGGAGCATGTTGATGACATGGTGGGCCGTTCAGCGAATTCTGTCAGCCGCTGCTTGCGAAAATGAGCGATAGGCTGCACAGGTGGTAGGGGAGTGGAACGTCGAGCCAATCGATGGCGTAGGAATCGAAAAAGACCGAACAAGATCGACACGCCCGCAACGACACAAAGAACCACGATAATAACGGTAGTTGTGTGGTTGACATCGGTGCTGCTAAATATTTGTGTGGCGAAGGAGCGAGGTGCTGCATTATAATCAGATATTTGTTCCATATTGAAAGGCAGTAAAGAGCGTTGGATTATAAACGAATGACAGTGGATGGGTAGATGGCAACTACCGTAACTGTATGTTAGCTTCACGGAACTGCAGAAGTTTAATCTATAACGCACGGATCGATGCTAGGTCAGACGGACAGCAGCGAGTGGACTGAACCGTCTACCTGGTGATAGTGAAAGAGGTACAACGTGCGCAAGTGACATTTTACGGTAAACTATAAACTATTTTCATTGGCTGACTACGCTACCGATGTAATTCAGAATTCACCGACGGCAGTTACGTAAGTATGATGACTTCGGTTGCGCACTCGGATGCACGTGTAACTTATGGCGGGCCCTCGCTCAACGCATTCTAACAGTATTACATCCAACACCACAAAGCAGCAGCAGCAGCCAGCAACACTCTCAAAGCGTCTGCTCTTTCCGCACTTGCCACCAGGCTCAGACTTGCCGCCGTTATTTGCTTCACCAACATGCTCACCCGAAATTAACGCGGAGGCCTATGATCTTCTTGCGCTTGCTTTGCGCACCTTCGTCAATACGTGGTGGACCAAGATTACTCGCTATGACAAGGAATTACTTCCTGAAATTACGATTGTCCTCACGAACGTCCTTCGGACATTCGAAACACGTCTGCTAACCACTGACTTTTCATTATTCATATTTTCAGTCGCCCCCGCTCTGATAACGCAACACTATCGCGACTACCGACATGCCGCGTCCAAGGTATCTACCTCGTATGCAATGGGTGGTGCTGTACCACTTCCGTACCTCTTTCATCAGCTGCAGCCTCACGTGGCAATTTCTCCCGAGGGTAAAATTGACGAAGAATACTTTCGCCAGGCATTGGACCATGTACTTAAATCATGTCTACCTCCTCAGGATTATGCTCCAGAAGCTGAGCGGTACATCATACGTGAAATAATCCTCAAGGTACTAGTGAAGGATGTTATTCCGCAAGTTACCCAGCCATGGTTTATCCAGAGAACAATTTTGGACTTGCTCGGTCCATCACTTGATGCAGAGTCTGACAAGGTGTGTCACCTCATATCTTGATGTATCGAACTCTGAACGAATTTATTGTAGCCTCAAAATGTATCGCCACCGTCGCATACTCATCACGCTCATTTTTCATTTCATTCCCTCCTCGTATTCTTCCTCTCTGCTATGCAGTCCATCTCTGGGATGGGCCTAGCCCTTGTTCAAACATATAAGCAGACGCTTAGTACCATCAAACTCGTTAATCATTCCGCGCGTCCAACCATTAACCAACGGCGATCAAGTGAACCATGGAGGAAAGCTCGTCCAGCTCCTATATCGCCCACGAGGAGTGCAAGATCAATATCGCCACCTTCGTCATCATATGCTTCAGCCGCGTCGTCTACTCTGTCCCTGCATGCAGATATTCCTCCACCCAACCCTCAGTGTTCATCCAGTCATTATGCTCGAGAGCCTCTCACAATGATATCAGAGCTGTTTACAATGCACGAACGCTTTGCTACAAGCGCCGTAATGCATACGTTGTGTATGATCTGTGCGGCCACGACTCCGTTCATAGACCGGTAAGGCAGTTACTATCTCTAATCATGCACTTTCTAATTCTTGTTCCTCAAGACTCTTGACCCACTTACTGTATACTCGGATTCTGTGCGCGTCATCTATATTATTTGTACTACGACTGTCCAAGCGTACTTTATTTCCAAATGGATACCCAGGCCCGCCTCCAATCGATCCCACTCCAGAAGAACAAATTATTATTCACCAGCAGTTACTTCGGCGACTGCGTGATCAGGTGCCAGCGTTTCTGGCTCCCGTCTTTCTTGGATCATCGCCAGAACGCACTGTTGAGGAAATAATCAGCCCCCTCGGCGACGCTGCGTGTAATGCGCACCTTGCCGTCTTTATCGTGGACGCGTTATTATTGTCCATTTTCCCAGAGATGGGAGTCGAAGGGAGTGCTGGGAATGCCGACATGGATGTAGCAGAAAGATTAGATGATGACGGGAAGGACTGGACGCCAGGGATAAGTCGAACTACGTCGATGATGACTCCATAGCGATGTCACGATTGAATCGATTTTCCTGAGTTTCCGATTCGGAACTGTCTGATCAAAGACATCGCGTATTTGTCTGTGTTTATATTGACGTCACACGGTACAGTATATATCGTCCAGCAAGAAATCAAAACGCGTATTCCCAAGCATTTGTCCCCCTAATCATGTCCTCTATTCACCATCCTCCCAGCCCTCCCATTCTCTATTCGTTTGAGTCCCCTAATGAGTTGAGCGAGAAGCTCGCTGCCTTCATCGTTAAAGCACAGAAAGAAGCTGTCGATAAGAAGGGCAGGTTTACGGTTGCTCTCTCAGGCGGCTCTCTGCCAAAACAGCTGAATAAGCTCGTTGATAACCCAGCTGTTAAATGGGACAAATGGTAAGGATCGATTCAAAGATCACAATAAACATCCATCTCACAAATACGACAGGCAGGTCTTTTTCGCCGATGAGCGTTGCGTTCCGCTGGATCACGAAGACTCCAACTACAATCTTTGCCGGAAAGAGCTATTCAGCAAAGTCCCCATACCAAAAAAAAACATTCACCACATCGATATCTCCCTCTTGGACGACCTCGAAGAGCTCGCAGACGCTTACGAGAAAGCGCTTATCAGCGAGTTTGCCCAAAAAGACTCTGCTCGTTTTCCCGTCTTCGACCTCATCCTCCTCGGCATCGGTCCAGACGGACATACCTGCTCCCTCTTCCCGGAACATCCATTGTTGACGGAAGAGGACAGGTGGGTTGCGTACATTGAGGACTCACCGAAGCCTCCACCAAAACGCATCACTTTGACATTCCCAGTTCTTAACCATGCTCTACGCATCGTGTTCGTCGCAGCGGGCGAGGGAAAAGCTGATGTTCTCAGCACTATAATTGATAACCCAGAAGCAGGCTTGCCTGCTTCTCGCGTCAGACCATCGCACCCAGGCCAGGTGTACTGGTATGTCGACAACGCTGCCTCAGCCAAGGTCAATTACCAAAGGTCGGAGTTCAAGCTATGAGTTATTGGAGGAAGGAAGGAAGGAATTGCGGAAGGAATGTGTCTTGTACTTGTACCAACCTTCAATGCCGCATCTTCACTTATGTTTTAACTCACATATGCCTATCACGATCCGCCGTAGCCTGCGTCGTGAATAGATGAGATCAACAGCGTTCGTGATGAGTACGCGATAGAGAACAATGTAAAATATTACTTGGCGTAATTGCAAGGGGTAACAGACGGCAAAGATGCCGTAGAGAGCATGACCAACAGAAGAAAATCCCAGTCCATAGATTATCCATTAACAGTTGCACCCATAGTTTTGTGTGCTCTCCCGGTCAATCTGGATTGGATCCGGGTAATCAACATACCTACCACTCGTCATGAGCAAGACGGCCAGGCATGATGGAATAAACGTACAGTTGTTCTTCTGCTTCTTGTTGCAGCGCGTTCTTCGAGACGGTCTGGAACGCCTGCTCCACATTGATAGCCTCCTTGGCAGAAGTCTCGAAGTAAGGGATATTGCCCTTTGATTGACACCACGTCATAGCCCGCTTCTGTGTTACCTACAAAGCACGTGAGCGAAGCAAACATATGTTATGACGATGCCTTCAACGGACCTGTCGTTTGTTCTCCTCCACATCGATCTTATTCCCCAACACGACAAAGGGAAAGTTCTCCGGGTCGTGTGGGCTCGCCTGGATAAGGAATTCATCACGCCAGCTGTCGAGCGTCTCGAACGACTTGGCACTGTTTACGTCATACACAAGCACACAGCAGTCTGCACCGCGGTAGTAAGCCACACCTAGAGATTGGAAGCGCTCCTGTCCGGCGGTGTCCCAGAGCTGAGCATCCTCATCAGCGGGGATGACGCACTTACCCTACTATGATACGTACCTGCATTGTGACAAGACGGTCATCCACCATAACTTCCTTTGTAAGGCTGAGAACGGGTAAGACCCGTGAATGAAGCCACCGACGTGAAAGGGCACTTACAAGTCGGCTCCAATGGTGGCCTTGTACTGGTTGCTGAACCGCTTGTTCACATATTGGTTCATGAGTGACGTCTTGCCGACACTACACAAATGAGAACAGAATAATGAGTTTCAAGTCCGTAGGTCGAGGCCAAATACTTTGCAGCACGCACCCACTGTCGCCTAAGATGATAACCTGACCGAACGAGTCAGTAATAAGACAGATTTGCAAAAGTATAGCAAACGGACCTTGAGCAATACACGACCCATTTGTGAAAATTAACAAAAAAGTTATGTGCGAGGAATAGGTCGTAGGAGGAGGAGTAGGTCGTCGTGCTGCACAGGCTCGAAATGAATGGATGGTGAGGCGCCGGCACCGGATGCCAGCGCCGCCCGGAGGGTGTTTCATCTCCGCTTCAACTGCGTTACTTGTTCCAAAACGGCCAATCGGCGTGCGGCCCGCCTGCATGCTTCATCGAGTCACTTGTAATATCCTAGAACTTGCTTCTTTCACCAGATATCAACGTTCGCGACGTTTATTGGGCCATATTCACTGCAGAAACATGGCAACTCGTATTGCGCCTGCTGTCAGGGAAGTTATCCAACTGACCGACGCTGAGGATCATCTGTGCACTTTACTCGACGAATTCACACGTCATCTTCAGGAGAACAAAAATATCTCAACAGCATGCAGGATCAACGGGGGATGGGTCAGGGACAAGGTCAATCCAGACCTCTGTCATAGTTCGGGCAAGCTCTCATGTTGTTTCATTCATGCGTTACAGTTACTGGGCATGGACAGCAATGATATTGACATCTGTCTCGCCGATATGATGGGCGTGGCCTTCGCTGAAGGTTTCGTAGCATTTCTGTCTGAGCAGAAAAATCTTCATGTGCACAGAATCGCGAAAATTGAGAGCAATCCTGATCAATCCAAACACTTGGAGACTGCACGGACTACTCTCCTTGGCATGGACCTCGATTTCGTGAACTTAAGAAGCGAGGAGTATGCAGAAGACAGTCGCATACCGACTGAAGTTGTGTGTTCAAGGTCTCTTTGAAGAACACGCAGAACTTGACCAGATCGCATACAGAAATTTGGTACACCATTAGAGGATGCTCTACGGAGGGACTTCACTATTAACGCGCTGTTCTACAACGTTCATACTCGTTCAGTTGAAGATTTCACTGAAAAGGTGAACTCATGCCACTGATATCACTGACATTGATAATGCTGACACGACATGGATAGGGTCTCGGTGATCTACAAAATGGTATTATTCGGACACCATTGCCGCCACGTGAAACCTTCCTGGACGATCCTCTGCGTGTGATACGATGCATTCGCTTCGCAAGCCGCTTCGGTTTTGAAATAGAGTCTGATCTCCAGCAAGCTGCCCAGCTTGAGATAATTCAGGACAGCCTCGCACAAAAAATCAGCCGGGAACGAGTCGGGGAGGAAATTGATAAAATGATGAAAGGTCTGTGTTAACCATCCCGCGAGAAAGAAATCTCTGACAGGTTTTTCATAATGTGCAGGGCAGGATCCTCTCCGCTCGATACGCATTATTAATGATCTCAAACTCTACAAAAGTATATATCCAATCCCACCACAAATCACCAGTATCGCCTCGTCTGCTCCGAAACCACAGGAACTTTCTTTACGCGCCGCTACCATTTTGCACGGCCTCCTTTCATCCACCAGCGAGGATTCGATGTCTTTGCATCCCACTCTCCGGTCCTACGTTCTGCAAGAGCCCGGGTGCAAGGCACGCCTGTTCCTTGCAGCCAGTCTCTATTCGTATCATGGAATCACGTACCTGGATCCAAAAGGCAGGGAACAAACTCTCGTCAAGTGCGCAATCCAGGATGGGCTAAAGCTGGGTAGACAAAATCATTATCTGGATGGCATACCTTCCCTATATTCCGCTTCCGAACTCTTGAATGGTGTTTCGTTGGAACAGGACAGGCTAAAAATGCCTTCAGAAAGGGTTGCTATAGGTATGTTTGATAAATTGTGCAGCTCTATCTGATTGATGATGGGTGTCTGTCTGTCATCTAGCACTTTTGCTACGGCAAGAAAGTGTCCATAACATAAACACAGGTTCTCATTGGGCTAGCTCCCTTGTGTTCTCTCTCGTATGCGAGCTTGTCTCAGCGTCTGGCCGTGAAGAAGCAGCAGAGTGCGTTCAGCGTTACAACGCATTGGCGCGCCGGGTCGAAGAGCTTGGGTTGGACAAAGCAGCGGATGCTAAGCTGATACTAAATGTAAGATTTTTTGGTTTCACTACGCCTGGCTTGGGTTTGAGATGTCACAGGGCAAAACAATCGCTCGCGCCATGGATGAAAAGCCTGGTCCATGGATGAAAGCAATGCTTAACATGGTGCTTGAATGGCAGCTCGGACATCCCGATGGTACTCAAGACGACTGCCTTGCCTGGTTGAAGGAAGAGAAGAATGCAGGACGCATCGACTTAGAGGAGCTAAAGGCCGCAACTATGGGCAATAAGAGAGTGAATCCAGACGAAGCGGCGTCTTCGAAGAAAGTCAAACGATGAGTGATTCAAATATGTACTAATCAAATGGTATATATACAACTTTTGGACATCTGATAGCATGTATGTGCTAACTGTAACAATGGGGTTCTCTAAGAATACAGAGGAATTTACATGGTATGTGACAAGAGTTGCGTTGGAAATCCGTGCTTGCTGGGTATGCAGAAGTGCGAGATGGGGGTAAAGTGGAAAAGGATCGTCAATGTCGTGAGCGTGAGTGGTATATTCCTTGAATGATGTAAAAGTGTATGAGCATAGAACGAGAGTGTGTCTGAGACTTTTAGTTGAAGTGGATCCAGTCATCGAGATTGACGTCGGATTGCACGTCTTTAGTAATGGGATCAATTCCCTCGGGCGTGAGCCTGATTATGTCATCGTCCTTGAAATGGCTGTATGGGGACGGAAACGAAGACGGCACGGAATCCATCGACGGTACGAAGAACTCATCGAGTTCGTTGTCCGGTGAACAAGGCGTGAGGAAAGTAGTCCAAGGGTTGGTGAAGACAATTGGAGACCGGAGAGGTGTCAAAAGAGGAGACGCATAGTCACTCGAGAGGGGAGAGTCGTTATTTTCGAGAAGGGGAGGGGTCGGGGGCAACTGCAGGCTGGGGTCGAGGAAGTAGGAGTCATTGAAAGGCATGACATCGAGCTCAGCACCGAAGTAGGAAAGCCCTGCAGCTGGCTTGATGCCCGAGTAGAAGATGTCAAACGTCTCTTGTTCTGCAGCCTTCCCGACCAATGATAAGTGTCATTAATCACGGTGTATGGGGAGTGGCATACCTTCATACCACATACAGCATCGAGATTTAGAGGTGGGATTTCATCGGTAGGAACGAACTCATCCAACATATCAGCTGGATACAGCAGTTCAGGGGTACTGTTGATTTGCTCCGGAGTAGGTGGGGCCTCCCGGGAAGCAGAGGCAAGCGGGAACGAACAAGCCCTCGGGGCGGAAAGGTCAGGCCCTGCGGTGCGATGTTGCGTGGTGGTTTGGCGGGTGACTCGAGGACGAGCAGTGACTTTCTTTTTGCGATGTTCACGCGATTGGACAGGAGGCAGAGCCCTGGGGGCAACTATGGGAGCTTGTGGAGGGATGATGGGAGTCGATACGATCTCGTCTTCATCTTCAGATTTGACATGTGCCATCGCGTGCGCCAATGCAGAGCCCTCGACTCCTTTCTGCAAGAGGGTAGCGATCATGTCGCACTTGGTCCTCTCCTCATCGCTGTTGCGTCTCCCCTTCCGCTTCGGTCCCGCGACAGTGCGATGAGAGGGAGAGTATTTGTAGTTGGGATACATCTTCGCATGCAGTGCTTTAGCCTCTTTCGCCATCTGCACGAAAGGTTCCTTCTCGTCGTCAGACAGGTTACGCCATCTCTCGCCAGCTATGCGCGAAACATTGCGATGGTCAGATTCTAAGCTTCTGAAATCCTCATTACTCCAAAGGCAAGAGCGAAAGACGATGAAGGCGTTGGGAGGGCGGGGTATGTGACCTTCCTCTTTTTTACGGGAGTGCGATGAACGATTGGGGAACGACAGCAAGTGGGATAGGACAGGGGATAGCGACGAAGAAATGTGGGAGGCAGAGATCATAGTTCCAACAGGAGATGGGGGGGTGGCATGAACCGAAGGGATGCCAACGGTCCTAACGCTTGAATAGCCCGACCGAGCGAAGTAGGAATCTTCATAAACATAATCTTCAGCTGCGGAAAAGATTAGCGATCATTCGAAAACGTGTGGACCCATAAGGTCAAACAAGGAAATGATCGTCGTACCTGCAATCGGTGACTGATGTGACAACCGGCGAGATCGACGAACGACGTTGCGAACGTTGGGCATGATAACAAGGCTTTTTGAAGATATGTGTCACGGTAGTATCAGAGATAAAGCTGAGGGAGATGTGTAGAGGCGTAGAGGAGAATCACAGTCGATTAAGGAGTTCATTTCGCCCACATAATGGAGCGCTTAAGAATGTCAAGGCCAAAAAGCCTTGTATGGGGGAGAGCTAGTACAACCACTTTGCCCCGTCACCTCGAGGCTGCCTTGAGGTCACAAGGCCCTTAAGCCCTTCCATATCCGTCGAGTCGTCCAGATTTCCGCCTTGCGACCGTTGTTCTGTGAAAGGAGCAGAATCAAGATACGAATAAACTTCAAGAATCAAAACAGGGTGATATCGAAGTCTACAACCTGCCAGTAAAACGTGCCGCAAAACGTGCGGCACTGGGATTCCTGGCCCAAAGTAAGCCGAGAACAGTGACCTTGAACTCACTTTGTAGCCTGATTTGTGTAGCTCCTGGCAGACTCACCTACACAAAGATTCCCAGGGATTGCCTCGTGGAGAGACTTCATCCCAGCGGCGCGGCGTTTTATCTTGACACAATGAGCTTCGAAAGCAAACCTTCAGGGCTCCGAAATCTACATCTTGTCACATCTTCACATCATCATCACCCTCGCCCCCCTTCACCTTTCACATCATCACATTAAATGATTTGCTCATCGTCAGCCTCCTTCAGCTCACCATCGATATCATTATGTACACGTTCCGATCGAACGAGTCGTTATCTTGACCACTGGCAGGGATAGTTCCTTGCAAAGGAAATACATAGCATTTTCAAGCTTCCTGTAGCTCAAAGAATTTCAGAATACCAGTGCTGCTAATGCCGTCATGACATGTTCATCAATACTCGAAGCCTTCTGATACTGACAGTAAAACGACGTGCTTTTTGAATTTTTTTTCGAAAGAACAATCATTTATCTGATCTATCCTGTTCCCCGGCACCGCTGTTTTTATCGGTCTCACGGAGCTCTTTCTCCTTCCGCCTCTTTGAGCCTGCAATCATGTCCCTTTACATCGACATAAGCTGGAAGTAGTACACGAAGCTTTGAATAAACCAACCTCCTCTTAATCGCATCACTGCGACCGATTTTACGGGCAGCATTCACGGTATCTGCTCGCTTCACCTTGCCCATCTGTTTTCGCTTCATTTTCGACGGTTTCGGAAGTTTGAGAATCCATTCTGGGACCGAAGAACCGGATTGTAACAGCACGTTGGCAATGCTAGGTAAGGGGTCATCAGTTAGATGTCGGCCAAGATGGCCGAGTTGTCACGTACGCTTTTAAGAAGGGACCATCTTCATCTGTGAAATAAGTCACGGCTTTCCCCTCCCGCCCGGCGCGACCCGTACGGCCTGCGAAGATTAAGTTCCAAGACAAGCTGATCACAAAACAGGAACATACCTATTCGATGGACGTAACTCTGGACACTGGTTGGGAAATCGTAATTGATTACCTCCCGGATGCCTTTGAAGTCCATGCCACGAGCCATGACCTCCGTGGTCACCATGACCCAGCTTTCGCCACGGCGCATCCTGCTCACCGCATCATCACGCTCTTTTTTTGTCATTCCGGCATGAAGACAATCCACATTCGAAATGCCGTTCATTGTCAACTCATCTGCAAGCGACGTCGTTCTTGGCTGAGTAGATGTGAAGACAAGGAGAGGTGGATTGTATGGTTGAGAAAGATATGATAGTAGACTTGGGAGTTTGGAGGCATCATCGGCCACATAGGTAAGAGTTTGTGCGATCAAAGGGAGTGGTGTGTCTCTAAAGAAGAAAGTTAGCGGCTGTACACAAGCATTCGGTGATCGATCAGTACTTAAGACCAACGATAATTCGTATAGGGTTCCTGAGGATACCCATCGCAAGTTTCTCTGCGCCAGCAGGTAAAGTAGCGGAGAAAACTGCTTTTTGTATGTTCGGATGAGTGCATGCCGCGATAACTTCTTGAACTTGAGACAAAAATTCAGGATCAAGCATTCGGTCGGCTTCATCCAATACAAGATGTTGCACGCTAGTCATAAAAGTTAGCCACGTGCACAGTAAGACAAGCGGCTCATAGCGTACTTATTCAACTCCAGGTGTCCTTCCTGAATGGAAGCCACTAGACGAAGGGGCGTGCTGATGATGATGTCTATAAAGTATAAGTCTGGATAGAGAGTGCGCGACGTATGAATGTAGCATACCTACTTTGTCCCTAACGTTCTTGTCGCTCAGGGTACTAGCCGTAGCCTTGCTAAACAGGACCGCGCGCCATTTACGCCCAGCGGCGAGTTTCAGGCACTCATTGTGTATCTGATGTGCCAATTCCCGAGTCGGTGCAAGAATCACAGCTCGGACTCCACGACCTCCATTGTCCTTCATACTAGATATCGGGGAACCCAGGGCAGACATGATGGGCGTCAGATATGCCAGAGTTTTACCCGTACCAGTCGGCGAGACGGCAGCGAGGTCACGGTGCTGCAGTAAGAATCGTCAGCATCCTCCAAACCATAAAAAAAAACGTCTGACAGGCTCACCTCGAGCAGAATCGGAATCCCGTGAGCCTGGATTCCAGTAGGATGTTTGTAACTATTTTCAGAAAGGTTTGATAATAGACGTGGAGGGACGTGATATCGTTCGCGCAGGTCCTCGAAGGACACAATTGGTTTAGGCACATCTGATCCTTTGGCAGTCACGCGGTGTTTCTGCATAGTCGGTGCCTCTTCCTCTGTACCAATGTGATCATCGTCTGAGTCCGTCGATTCGTCCTCTACCTTCCGACGCTTGCGTTCCACCTTTTCTAACCTCCCTTCGGCATAAACATCGCTCTCGTTGTCCCCAGCTTTCCGCTTCCCAGCAGAAGCTTTGGCATATTTAAAAAAGTCTAGCTCTGGAGGTAACTGCGCATCGTGCGATATCAGGACCCCCTTTCCTTTGACGTCTTTTGCTGGTGCCTTCTGAAAAGACGTGAGCCATTAAAACAGCTTATGGATACATTTTCTTACGTTGAATATTTGGACGTCAGACTTGAATCTTTGTTTGTCAAATCGTGCACCTCCCCGAGAAAGAAGCTGAAATGCTTCCATGATATCTGTCAAGCACAGGTGGCGAACGGTCAATGAGGACCTGCTGAATTTGTGGAATGAGGATTGCCGATGCAGTGGGCGCCGAGAGGGTGGTTAGTGGTCACGTGGGCGAAACTGGCAGCCTAACTGGTGCCGGTGACTGTCAATCGAAACTGACATAAATTTAAAGTAATCCAGACGCTAACCGTGAAATAACGGCGTTGCAAAGAATTAATGCTACATAGATCCCGTAGCTGCGTGCGCGACGGCACCAAGTGCTATGATAAGTAGTTGTTGGTTGAGAAAATTTACAGGTCCTAAAAGTATGTAGGTATTTTACCATTTTGCCAGGCTAGCTATTCAAGTTCGAGTAAGCAGGCCAAAATCTATATCAGTGTACAGAGAGGGCGAAAGTGAGATGAATCCAAGGTTACATGTCTAGGATATATCATCTAACGTCTTAATGGCAGATGTCCAAGCGTCAATCCGACAACTTGTAGATATGAGGTATTGTGTGCTTGACGATGTGCAGCGAGATTGGATATAGATTACGAGGGGACCAAGGAGGACCAGCCGCGTTTCAGTTGCTGTTGGGAACGAAGACATCAATGCGCAGCCATGGGAAAAATTTATTAACTTACCTCGAAAAAGACGAACATCAGGACGGTGTTAGGGCCAAGACGCATCCAAGCGGGCGTCCAGCCTTTGAACATGAACGCGGGACCTTCCTCGCGCAAGGAACGGACCAGGACCTCTATTGGACTGGCCTTTCCAGACTGGAAGTGACTGTCAAACTCCATCACGAGTATTCGATATTTGAAGGAATACGTACAGAGCCCATGATCCTTGTCCTTATGACATCAGCAGGAGAGCATACGGCTTGAATCGTAAAACAATCAGTGGCGTTCTGGTAACTTCATAGAGGCAACTAACTCGTGCCGCATGTTCCGGCTGCAAGACTTGCAACTACGTGCAAGAAGAAACCATCATGGAATTGATAGTTCACCAGGGGTATAGGGTATTGCAAGAGAGTGGTTTTGAAAAAGTCATAGCTGTCAAAATCTGATAAGCTGAAACGGCGAAGAGATAATAACGCCATACTCACGACCCAACCTGTGATGTCTGTATAGATGTCGTGTGAGCATTACAACTGACGGAAGATAACAAAGTAATTTACATTCATCAAGACTGCTCGGATCTTTGCGGTGCTCACGGTCAGTGAGAGCTAGGTGTGGTGTCAAATGTACAAACCGTATTTGTCCCGAGGCCACGTGAAAGACCTTTCTGGCCATCCTCTTTCACTAAGGAGACGAGTCCAGTGATAGCGTTGCGGTAATTATAGCGCTTCTCTGGCGGACGAATGGAGTCACTGGTCATCCGAACCAGTAGAATATCTGCAAGCAATTCATTTATTACACACAACAATAATATCACAGCATGTCATGAACGAACCTGCTGGATTTCCTGCAATTCCTCCCAAACCGCCAGCCACGCCAGCTGCCAGGAGAAGCTTCCCAGCGGATGGGGAACGACCATCCTCAGACATAAGGCGTTTCATCTCCTCGTAGCTGCCTAGACGTACGAGCGAGTAGGTCATTTGACGCATAAGCGAGGCGGAGAGACCGGTATAAACACTGCAAAGTCCGTGATTGGATATCGAGTGGTGCAGAATTTTGAGCATAGATGGACTTGGTACAGTAGAACCAAGACTCTGCATGCGCCTGTTGAAGTGAGTATGAGTATGCTATCGCGAGGGTTCAGCAAACCACAATTACACTTTGGCCAGGTCAAGGGGATGCGTAAAACATGCGGCCACTGCAAGGTGTCAGGCGCGTTTCAGTCATTGGGGATGCACACAGTTGCTCACTGGATGCCGCGACGCCTGGTCATGATGATGAGTAGAGCTTAATAACACGATTAATAGCTTATCTTACCTCCGAGCCTTTGAAATCAAGCCATATGTCAGTACTTTAGCATATCTTTGGTAGGCTCTGTTCAACTGCTATGAAACTCACCAAAACGGATAGTTGGGCATCTTATTTCGTTCCTCCAGATCCATGACACCCGCCTCCACTTATAAACGCGTACCCGCCTGTGTCAATGCTGTGCCGATTAAAACCGAGACATATGTGTCGACGTCGTATGCTGAAAATTTAGGCGTCGATCATAGGCCCGTGACGAAGTCACCAATAATATGTCAATCAAATACACGAACAAATAAAGAAAATCCGAGATTCGAGTCGGGAGACGGGAGGCCGCATCGTCTCAGGTTTGTTTCTGGCCTGTACCAACCAGACCATATATTAGAGTGGAACACTTGTTCCTTCTTACTTATCCTCAAGAATAGATAACCCCGGGCAAGGGGCGCCGCGATTCTCTAGGATCGAGGGTTGAGCGATATATCTATTATTGAAGGAGACCATGCGAGATCTTCCGCCAGGGAGACAGAAACTGCCCAGTAGACACCGATGTTTCCCTACAACTGTAAAGAAATGAACTCGCAAGCAACTCACAAAGGATGGAAAACGTTGGAAGCACGCGCACGAGGGTCCGTGCGCACGTGATTCCAGATTAGTAAGCTCGTCGCGTTTGGAACAGCGCAGCATTTTTGTGCGTCGTTCTTTAACCTCAACCTTCTCCTTCTTCTTGCTTACTTTTTCTCCTTTTCTGTCGACGACTTCTGACAACCTACTCTCTTTCTGCACAACAATGAGCTCCCACGACAACGAAGAACTTATCGACTACGAGGATGAGCACGACGTTATCCCCAACGGCACAGCTCCTGCAGTTCCTGCCAACGGGGCAGCGGCGTCAGCAGTGGATGGTGAAGTCGACAAGGACAAGAAGAACTTCTCTGGAATACATTCGACGGGCTTCAGGTTCGTTTTGTGTCCATGTTATCACAAACCATGGTCATCTAACAATTTGTTTCCTTTTTTTCACAGGGACTTCTTGTTGAAACCTGAACTTCTGAGATCCATCAGTGACTTGGGTTTTGAACACCCCTCAGAAGGTATGCTTCAGTGATGATTAACATGATAATCTCAACTTACGGAACTCGTTCAACAGTTCAACAAGAATGCATTCCTCAGGCTGTTCTGGGAATGGATGTCCTCTGCCAAGCAAAGTCTGGGCATGGTAAGACAGCAGTCTTCGTGCTTGCGACTTTGCAGCAACTGGAGCCAGTCAATGGAGAAATTTCCGTCATTGTCCTCTGCCACACTCGTGAGCTCGCTTTCCAGATAAAGAACGAGTACACACGTTTTGCCAAGTATATGCCCGACGTGCGGGTTGGCACGTTCTATGGCGGCACCCCCGTTCAAAAGGATGCGGAGACTCTTCGTGACAAGACGCGCTGTCCTCACATAGTCGTGGCCACTCCCGGACGACTCAATGCCCTGACAAGAGACAAAGTTTTGGACGCAAAGAACGTCAAGCATTTCATTTTGGATGAGTGCGATAAAATGCTAGAACAGCTCGGTTAGTCTCATCCTGCGATTCGATTTCGGCTACGATTCTGCGGTATCTTGGTACCGGTTGCCGCCGCCACAAGAGGCACTTGTCTCGTCAACGTCCCCTCCCTCCGCCGAGGGCGCAGGTGCCTTGTGCGCCCTGAAACGCGCTGTAGATGCAGGGTCTTGGGAACTTTGTTGGGTTGATGAGAATAAATATATCAGATATCATCGTATCTCTCCCCCCATCCCCACACTTGTCATATCGTCTTCTGACGATTTTTGAGTCCCTTCCCCTCTCGAAATGTCGACAATAGTCTAACCGCATATCCTCGTTGTTCTTTTGTTTGATTCGCAGACATGCGCCGAGACGTCCAAGAAATCTTCCGTGCAACACCTCACCACAAGCAGGTGATGATGTTCAGCGCCACACTAGCAAAAGAAATTAGGGCCACGTGCAAGAAATTCATGGCAAATGTATGTCATGCACACTTTCGTATGGACTTCCCGCTGATGCTCGCCGCAGCCTTTGGAGATCTTTGTTGATGACGAGGCGAAGTTGACGCTGCACGGTTTGCAACAACACTACGTGAAGCTCGATGAGAACGCGAAGAACAGGAAGTTGAACGAGCTACTAGACACCCTAGAGTTCAACCAGGTACCACATTGTCTCCTTTGAAAGACGTTTATTTATGATTTTCAGGTAGTCATCTTCGTCAAATCGGTTGCAAGAGCTGTCGAGCTGGACAAGCTCTTAGTCTCTTGTAATTTCCCTAGTATCAGCATCCATTCAGGCTTGGCTCAAGAAGAGCGGTGAGTCACCATTAGTATCTCTTGAATACCTTTGCTAAGTACCTCCTATAGCATAAATCGTTACACCGCGTTCAAGGCCTTCGAAAAGCGCATCCTTGTCGCAACTGACATCTTCGGTCGCGGCATTGATGTTGAACGGGTCAACATCGTGATCAACTACGACTGTCCACCAGATGCAGACAGTTACCTTCACCGCGTCGGTCGTGCAGGTCGCTTCGGAACGAAGGGTTTAGCGATTACGTTCCAATCCAGTGAGGCAGACCAACAAGTCATGTCTGCCATCCAACAACGGTTCGAGGTCGCTGTACCTGAGCTTCCCGACCACATTGATCCTGCTACTTATAGTAAGTGTCCAGCTGTTGTGTTCCTTTGACTTTGAACTTATGTTCTCGTTTCTCCTCCAGTGACGTCTTAATTTCATCTACGCTTATCCCTTCTCGATGTTGTTTTCTCGTAGTCTCCCAAACACTTCTCGATTGCCTGAGTATATGTAATGTTATTTTAGTGGGTCGTCGAATCTATCGTTGTGCTTTCTATCTTTTATGAGCAGGAACGAGAGACCGTAGTGTGCATGTCCACATCCCTAACTCTTTTGCCCCATTCGTTGATGACCCGTCAGTCATGCAATAGTTTCGAATTGTGAGTCATGACACGCAAGTGACACGTATACTCATAAGTTCCTGTGGCCAACATAGCGTGGATGGATGCACGCTGGAGCCACTGGACCGATAATTTACGTAACCGTTCTTGCCAGCAGTACGGATCAGATATCTATGACGTGTTTCGTCGAGTCAGATCAATCAATACCCATTCAGGTATTCATACCTCAGCTGCGCAAGGGTGGTTGGGTCCACCGATGTTCGTCCGAAATCATTAATATTGACATCACGGTGAAAGTCATTGGTAGGCTCAAATTCAAATATTCAGCGGACTCAGCAACAACATGTGGAGTGCCCTAAGACCGTGTCGTTTTAGCCATGCTTTCTACAACGCTGATGATGTTCGCACAAATGACTTCCGTGTAGTGACTTTGGCATACGGGTGAGGTTCCATAAGATCCGAGGCAGCAACTCATTTCGCACGGAGCAAGAGCAAGAGAATCGTGTAATCCATAACAATAGAAGATGATAATTTGGCTTATGAACGCACATGAGAGTAGTGTGAAACAGTAGCTCAGTGCCTTTTGAGCCGAGGACGCTTCTCGCGGAGAGGCTCTCCTGTATGCGCAGAAGCTATGCTCTTTCTTCTGATGCTCTCGGATTTAACCTGTACAATGCAGTTGAGTGCCGAAAATTCCAGGGTTGAAAATCTTACTTTACGCTTGCGCGGCGAAGCTGCGGGACTGTTGTCGTCGTCTGAAGAAAGAGGAGTCAAATCACTCTCGTCCTCAGTGGTGGTCTGGGAAGTTCAGGGGAGTGAAGATACGAAATTGAAAACTGAACCCAAAATGTACCTCAGTCTTCCCTGCTCTTTGCTTATGCGGAAGGCATTGGACCTCAACTACAAACGCAGAGGTACGACCGCCAACAGTGATCCACTTGACAGTCGCAGGCTCTCCCGAAGGCTCAAAACGCCAAAAATTAATGTGTGAGCAGAGTCGAGGAAGCAAACATACCAGCACCATAGATTGCTTCACCTTCTTACCTTTCCCCTTACAAAGGTCTTGGCGATTAGTAGATCATCCGACGGAGGTGGAACTTACCCAGCGATGTTTGAAGATCCAATGGTTGGGGTATTTGTCGTCGTCTGCATTGGCTTCCACAGCTATTCTACAAACATCAGCCACTTCGCGGTGCAGAGCTTCGACCTGAATTTGTTGTAAAGTATTGCACCGCTGTTCGGGGTGAACCTGTGCTTGATATAATATTTCATCTGATGACAGATCCCATTGGGTAAAATATTAACAGTCCAGTAAGATCCCTCACCAGCAAGATAGTTTCCGACGCCTGCACTGAAGGATTGGTCTAATAGCAGAGCCTTGATTGGACACGATCTCTTCAGGACGAGGGCCTGGAATTCCCACAGCGGAGGCATGGATAAAATTGGATCGAAGCCGAGTTCAGATATAGGCGGTTCTTCTCTGGGGTGGTTAGCAAGACGAATGCGTCCCAGACGACGTGCATCGGAAAAAGCCAATTCAGTTATGGTGCCCGGCGTCTTACCCTCGAAGTGCAAGATGAACTGACAAAGCTGGCAATTAGGTGTAAGCACAGGAACGGCCGTGAATGAAGAACCTTCATGAATTTAGGCGGCCATATGTCAGGGCTCTCACGGATTTTCGACCTGTACTGAAGGGTAGGCTGGCCTCTCACCTTGAAAAAAATTGGCAAGCACTGATCAAAGCATGTACGGAAGACTTACATGTAGCATCCCAGTCATCCCAAAATGAAGCAGGGGCATCTTTCCTGCACCTTCGAGCTCGATGTAGAAGTATTTTCCTGGGACGAAATTCCCATGAGTCCGACGGCAGCTATTATAAGATAATACCGCAACTCTGAGCGTACCATATCGGAACGTGTCCTTCACAACGCGCCCAGTTATTTCCCTGCCCTATACCAGTGCCAGAAGATATAGACTCAGTCATCCCATCGGAACTAACACGCGAAAGACACACAAAATCCTCATGAGACAATGATCCTTGGAAGACGAGGTTATCCTCGGATGTTTCGACCCAAATGATTCTATTTCCTTTGGCAATTGACCTGAGGAGGGTCGTTGCACGCTCTACTTCTGTGATGCGGCAACGGGTGAGTAAACCAAGGAATAACTTAAGCTATTAATGTTTACCAATGAGCTTGGCAAGGACTTACCGGGGAGTTCAGGCATGACGGTGTGACAGCTCACAAGGACCTTGAGATGCGTAACTGACGGGCAATATGAGCGGGTAAGTCCTTTTGCGGATTTTCACATTGGTTAGATTCTTAATTCGGCAATTGGAAAAACGGGCAATTTGCTTCCGTCCACTTTAGTTCCCAGTCCTCAATCAGTCACTATAGTACTGGTACTACGGATCAGCCGCAGGAACGCGCCGGGACACGCAAGACGTCCTTTGCTTATGGGGATGCACATGTTCGAATCTCCACGCTTAGAATAACCAAATAATCGATGACGGTAAACATTTTGCCACGAACAGGTAAGGTACCTTACCTAGTAGTATTAGCAGCCTCAATCAATATTGGATGACTATCCGTAGGCAAAACAATGTATAGATTATTACGGACTTTGAAAAAAAAATGCAATAGATAAGCCGTACAGAACACAATAACGTGGATTTTGTCGGTAAGGATCTATTAGTGAACGACGGTGGCTTTCTTAATGACGCAGAAGACGCGAAGCCACACTGGTTACTGGAATCGAGCTTGTTCGACTCGATCATATCGAGACCCGGAACCCTGCCAGTGGACGATCATTGGTTGGCACGCGGCGGCATAACTCGCACCCTGGTCCCTGGCTGATCGCAGTTATAGTACGTGGACAGTCTGCAGTCTGCGCTGATATGATTCTGAAGATGTTTTCACCAGGTAGCTCAAGAGAGGTCTGGTCGTGAGTGGTAAATTAGTCAGCGGATTCAGATTGCTCGATGTCGTGGCCAATCGACCGGCGTCCTCTCGTAAATTACTTAGGCGGACCCTAAACCTTGCCATGTGGTATTAGGAGTGCTACTATGCCTGACAATATTACTACACGGGAAGGTTGGGCTCTAGGACTAGGCTCTGCGACAAGGTGTAGAACGTCTAGGTTTAACCAACGCGGTGGTGGCCAAATCAGGAAAGGTTTAGAGTGGACTGGACATTAAGCTTGAACAACGTAATGAGAGAGATCTGAGAGGGGTCAAGACAACAAATATTGTATTACAAATTCAACTTAAATGAACAGCGGCATCGTGGCTCGACTTTCCTTACATAACTGGTCTTTTTTTATTCTATTCTATCCGCAGTAATATTTGAGCCTACGGGGTAAAGCTTTGATCAAATATATATATATATATAATAAAAGAACTCCTCCTTCCCGCACACATCGACAACTCATCTTCATCCTTTGCATAAGTTGCATTATGGGTCTTTGGATGATGCCCTTCTCCTCTAATAGAAAGCCACGGGGGCTTCGCTGGCGGTCATCAGTTTGGTTCATCACCACAGGTATGTTTTCCTCACAGTCCTAAATTCATCGACTTTAATTATTTCACGCCCGCCAGTCGTTGGGTTCGGTCAGTAAGCCTGCATGTCAGGATGCTATCCATATTAATGCGTATTTCAGGCATTACCACGGACTTGTTGGTTTACTCCATCATCATCCCCGTCTTGCCATTCCAACTCGAGCGTTTGTCATACCATAAAGTTTCGTCGCTCACAGGCTGGCTACTATGTGCATATGTGAGCTGAATCATATGCATCATTTTTCATGAACCCCCATCACTCATATCCTCTAGTCCGGCGGGCTAGTCCTTTGTAAGTCAGCTCCTTCCATATCACTTCAAATGGGTTTACCATTCCCACAGCCACAGTCCCTATTGCTATGCACTCGGAGCGATACTCAATGAGACGAATGCCATTGATCTTCGGCCTCATTGCGCTCATTGGCTCCCAGGTTATGTTCATGGAGGCCCCTAATTACGCAGTCATGGCCATCGCTCGTGTGTTGCAAGGAATCAGTTCCTCCGTGGTGTGGATCGTAGGCTTGGCACTTTTGTGAGAATATTTATGGGCATTATTATACACAACCTAATCCCTATTTTAGATGTGATACTACGCCAGAGAAAAACGTTGGCAGTGAGTTATCCTGAAAATATCGTTCTGACTTCCATCAACGTCCTTTTGTCAGAACAATTGGGTATTGCGATGACTGGCCTATCTGTTGGGTGAGTATGCGTTGACTCTATTTCTGCGTTGACTCACTCCCAGAAGTCTTCTGGTTGGTTCACCAGCAGGCGGTGCTTTGTACACTCGCTTCGGCTTTCGCGCCCCATTCATCTTCGGATCGATATGTGCAGTTGTCGATCTTCTCCTCCGTCTTCTTGTTATTGAAAGGAGTGTCGCATTGAAATGGGGCTATGACCCATCAGAACCCTCGGCCGTAGTGATAAAGGAGGCGCCGGACGCTTCTTCTACGCCTGATATACAACTCTCCTCTATCCCAATAGCTCACGTGCATGGAAGCACTGATCCAGAAACTAATGAAGTAGAAGAACCGACAGTTCCGGACAAGTCCAGGCTACCCAATGCACGAAAACTGTCCATAGCCCGCAGATCAATCATTGACCCGGCACTCACTCAGAGGCCAATACCATTACTCTCAGTTATTTTCAAATTATCGCAGTCACCTCGCGCGTTAGTCGCTCTAACCATGGCGTTCGTATATGGGTGAGTATTGTTAAATATCACCGAGGCGAGTATTCACCATTGCCACAGACTTGTGCAGAGCATGCAAGAGCCCTCCCTTCCGCTTCATCTCCAATCTGTGTGGAGATTTAATCCGGACCGGGTGGGTCTTGCCTACCTGGCAGCAGTCGTCCCAGCCTTGATCTGTAAGTCTCATGGTCTGACAATGTGTCGTCCCGTCTTGATGAGAGTTGCAGCGTCACCGTTAGCAGGTTTTTACGTCGATCGAGCGGGTTCCGACTACATAACATGTATATGTCTGCTCCTGGCACTGCCGTGGTGGATTGTTATGACCCTACAGCATTCTTTAGCGTTATTCATTTTTGCTCTCGCCGCTCAATGTATGTTTACCTTATGTCTACATGTGTCGAGGTGACCTGTTTTTCTTAGGTTTCTTCGTCTCTGGTGTCGTCGCACCAGTGACGACTGAACTTGCGTCTGTCTCTCGAAAAATGGCAGGTGTTGGATGTGAGTGATTCCCAACGGAATGCGATCTTTTTTCATCTCCTGACATCGCACAGATGCTCATGTCTATGGCGCATTTAATCTTGCGTTCGGGATTGGTACAGCAGGTGAGAAACCATAGTTTCATTTTCGCATCAATTCCTGACTTTTCCCAGTGGGTCCTGTGATCGGAGGACAGGTCAGTATCTATGCTAGCAAATGCATAAGCCACGTTTTTGATTGGGTGTTGATTTCTAGATATATGACCGTGCGAGACATGGATGGACTGCGCTTTGTTGCATCACCTCAGCGCTTATCGTCATCTGCGTCACCCTCGCGTTCTGCTATACTGGTGCTGATCCTTTACTTGCGAAGGTCCTGCGTCATCATTACCCAATCGATTCGATACGAAAGAACCCAGACGAAGAATCCAGTAGCACTGATAATACTAGCCGGACTCATATCGTCAGTAGAGTTTGAGCCTAATTGTGCATCGTGTTGGATGTGGACATAATAGATACTTATCCCTATTCACTTGGAAGTTCATGTGTAGTAGTATCATACAATAGCATATATACAGACCAGGGGACAATATATAGGGAACACTACATTATATTCTAATCACAATGTGAAATATTTATTTTGATTCCATTATTGTGCTGGCCTTGTGCTGGCCAAGTTTTAGACTTGTTTGTAATTTGTACGTGCTTGTCACACCACCAACTTGGAAATTCCGCCAGTTACCTGTCTGTCCCTTTGACTTTCCAAGGCCCACAGTTACAATCCATTCCTTTATACTGTATCTATATCTTTATACTAGTGTCTAGGCATTTGCGGGGCCTTTAAAAGCTGATACCTGATGCCAAACCCTCTCCGAGATATGTCACATCCTCCGTCTCCCGCCCCGAACCAATCAAACTTCACGCCGGGTTCTGACCAACCCAATGCTCATTCTGTCTCAGTAGACAACTCTGTCAGTATCGGCCGCAGACAGGAGACTCAGAACAGTCTGAGGCAAGCATCTGTTGCACTAGATGCCGCATACGAGCGTGTCACACAACTCAGACGCAACATCAACAATTTACTCAATCGGATGCCACCGGAATTCGCAGAGGGACCCTCGCCTGCACGCGACAGGACCACAGAGTCCAGCATCGCACCCCAGCATGCTGCCTTGGTCCTTACCGGGTCCGACGCCGCAGAGTCCGACGTGGACTTCAACACGCGCGTTCAGCGGTTGAGAACTATTATAAATCCCTCGGCCAGGCAGCGCCTGGAAGACTTCGAGAGCATGTCAAGACGCAGGAGAGGCTCCACTTCAGAGCGTCCATTAGAACTGTCACATCATAGGTCCCAGTGGTGGGATACACCTGCCGATTCACCCTCTCGGATACTCCCGCCTCGCCCCCGTTCCCCTCCGCTGCCAGACTTGGTTCTTCCTTCAAACAACGGAACTCATTTTTCAAGCAGTCTGGAAGAGCGTTCTGTCTTCCGCAGTGAGCTTGGGATCATAAATCCCGATGATCCCAACACTATGATCGGGCGACAAGTTGCGGCACGTACTGCTTTAGACCGCCCGAGCGCCACTTCCCCCCCGCTTGAACAACGGCCCCAAGATCAGACTTCTGTCATTACGCGGGATTTAGCGAGTTTGACTAGTCGCCTTGTCAGGCGGGGCGTTCGTCGCATGGAAGCTACTCGGCAAGCGGAGTCTGAGCAACCAAGCCTAAACGATAGATCCAGTTTACAGGGACAAGGAGTAGTTCCGGCTCCTTCGGAGACTGAGATGGACTGGGAACCCACCATACCACAATCAAACAATGATCCACTCTTGACTCTAGTGCTTGATGTTGCGGCTGTGCCCGACTCATCCATGCGTCCTTCTCAGTCATCGAGTGGTACGAGTAGGCGGTGGACCAATGACCACGCCGACCGAACACTACTTATAGATGAGCGGGGCCAAGGCCCCCCCAGCGTGTCGGAGAGACCACTACCTCATTTTATGAATGCTAGGTCGTGGCCTAGCGAAGTAACTGCAAATGGCGCAGGCGAGGCTTCAACATCTTCAAGTTCTGGCAGACGTCGCAGGAGATGGGGTATGTGGGTCTAATTATTAGGTTTACTTCTCTGAAACTCAATTTCAGCGCGTCTTCTCAATGCGGATGGGGATGAGGTTATTTCGGATGACGAAGATGGAGTCGAGCGTAATCGCCGCTCGCAGCGTTTGATGTATGCGCTATCAGATGCCACTGTTTCATCTACATCACCTAGATCCGAGGAAGACTCCTTCCTCCCATACACCTCCGCCTCTATCATGCATCCCCTGGACGATGATCCAGCAGAGGCTATACGTGTGCGTCTCAACTCCCACCACCATTCCAAAGAAGATATTTTTTCCCATAGTATCTCTTCACGTACTTACTCACAACATGTTGACCCTTTACCGACGCCTCTTTCAGAGATGCTTCGTCATCCAACTGTTCCCGCACAGGTTCCGCGGTTCATTCCAGTGTCAAAACATGCGAGTCTTGCGGGACGGTGATAATTTTTTACCACTTCATCTTTTTTATTCATATCTTGATGCTCTCTTTTTATGACAACATGCATACATATTTTGGTCTGTCATTACGAGTATCATCTTCATAATCCGAAACAAATGGTGCGATGAAAGGACGGGGATGGAAAAGATATTCTGGCTGACGATATGCCGGTACAGTTATCGCACAATCCGAGCTCGCGATGATGATGCCGGGTGATCCGGCAAGCTAATCTTTTATTGAGGCATCTTTCCACAGAAGACCACCTCCTTTTGGAGTTTCCAATTTCCATGTATGCCCCCGAACACATATCTAGTGTGAGTGCACTTACGATTATAGGCGGCGAGGCGTTCAAAAGGTGGCGTTATCCAGATGTGAACGAAGGTGGCCCCAAGACCACCAAGAATTGATCCGGTGGCCCTTCGGGTGATTGAAATCGAATCCGGGCAAACTTACTAGTTACCCAACAGAAGGTCAACTATCGAACGCAAACATCACATGGGACAATTCAAGTTCATGCAGGCGTTGTGTGATATACCCCATTTCGCAATCATCGGGGCTGATAAGAAAAGGACGTATCCATCAGAGACCGTGAAGCTAGCGCATGATTGGTTTTACTTTTATTTTGGCCCTGTATGTGATCCGATCTATGCGAAATGCAACCGCTTATATCAACGAAGTTAAGATGGCATTTATATCTCCCTCTCCGCAATCTGAGATATCCATTCCAGCTTCCATCAGCGGGTTCAATTGAGCTACAGAGCGCTACAGAGCGCTCTGTAGCACTCTGTAGCGAATTACGTTTCCCTGATGAGGCTCTTGCGATCGTAAATCTTGATAGGGTTGCAAACCATGATGAATAGAAAGTCCACGTCCCTGAAAGCGGTGTGCATCAGGGAAACGTAATTCGCTACAGAGTGCTACAGAGCGCTCTGTAGCTCAATTAAACCCGCTGATGTGCTGCAGTGTTTCGCCTTCTCTTATGCAAGATGTTTACCCAAAGACTATCTAGATCCTTGAACAAGATGGTTACCAGGTGTACAGTGAAGCCAGACCCACCGGAGCTTGAAGCTGCGCTTATTCTTCAAAGATCCCCTTTGCATGCACAGCCTGAAGGCGGGGCTTGTCCTCTAGCTACCAGATTGTTGTGCCTACAGTTCCAGCTGATTATTCTCTAGGACATCATACCAACGGGGATTAGAACAATCAATTACTGTGCTCAGCCCCTTCGAAATTCGTGCACAACCTGGCTGACTCCTAAGAATGGAATGATGCTCGACATGGTGTACCGTTGGACATTCCACCATTTCGCGTTCTGCCAACACGTCGCATTATGTTTGGGTTTTCTTTATCCACTTTCGGGTTTCGATGCCTTCAGAAGGATGACTCGCACATATATAACATACACTGGATGGAAAACACATTGAACATAGAATACCGAGGCGTAGCGCACAACGTTAAGGAGCTCATCTTCCATGTACGTCCTTCTGGTCACATCAGGGACACCCGTACCTGTGCCGATATACAGAAAATAGTTACTGCACTGTTATGGTGGATCAAATGGTCGTTTTATACCAAATAATACCTACGGAGCTCGCGAGGGTTAGTAGGACGAGGTTCTGGCCAACGGCGCTGCGGACAAAAATTAGGCAAATGGGAAGGTCCATCGTATGTAACTCGCGCAAGGGCAATGGTAAAGTCAAGAATCGAACATCCCCTTCAGAATTCAGTTCTGCTGGCACTGCAGAGCGGTTCTTCCTACTACCGTCAAAAAGAACGATATTCAACGCATAAAAAGGCGTCTTCAAGTTCCTACTACATATCCGAGTCGAAGTTCTTCAGATTTTTCTGATACCATATCACATCCTCACAGACGATGCGCTTCTCCCTTTTTCTCGTCGTCGTCGTCGCTGCTTTGACAGCGTTAGTATACGCCAGTGATGCTGCAGTTGAGGGCTGTCCTTTCGAGTGCAACCATGATAGTGACTGCAAACGCCATTATATCCTGGATTTGACCACACGACTGACCAGCATGGATTAGAACCTCTCTGTACTATGATCAGGAGTTGATCAATATGGCAGGCCGCATCAGAATTGAAACCCACAGTCAAGCAAAAGTGATCGTAGCACCACGCTTCTTTCCAATCAACTGTATCATCCTGATTCCTGTAGCATCGCTTAAGAATTAGTAAAGGCTCCAGCTCAGCGAATTTGAATGTGCCATAATGCCCAATAAGCGATTATGATAATCACATCTCAAACACGTGAAAGTATACGGTGCGTCTTGCAATGTGAAGGCAACGAAACAGGGGCTGCAGATGCACGAACCAAGGACGCGTGCCGTCACGGTGGTGTTTTACGGGCCCGGCCTCTGGTTCAATAATTGAACCAACTTTTGCATTGTTTGTTTTTGTCCAGTGTCACTGCCTGAGTGTCACAGCTTGGGACTGTTGTCAGACTTGACAGAGTCTTGAAGCTTGAGCTTCGAGTTGAAGTCTGAGCGTGTTATGATGCCCTGGTCAAGTTTCCAATAATACGAGTCACAGGGCTCCAGGTCACTCGCCGACAGCATCAAACTAATTCCAATTACATAATCAATATTCATTATCACAATGTTCTACTACATAGCTCATATTGTACCCCCACCCAAACCACACGCGAGAGTGCTCGCACTCAGCAAACACAAAGAAATGTAATTTGGAAACTAGAGACATATAACAAATGATCAAAACACCCATCGCTACTATCATTGCGCAGGTGACGCTGCAGCCGCAACCTGAGGCTGAGGCTGATACGCCCCATAATAATTAGGCTGGTAAGTATACCCACCTTGTTGTGCGGTACCGCCCGCAGCAGCGGTTCGCATATGCGGGGGGAGTGTTGGAGGGATGTAACCACTTGTACCAGCTGCTCCTGCGCCCCAAATTGTGCCTGCAGCAGCCTGGGGTGGTTTTGCAGTGACTGTGTTCGCCACTGCACGCTGTCCAGCCTGTGCAGTATTACTGAAAAACCCCGCATAACTCGTCGGGATCGTTGCAGATGGGGTCGCAGTTGCAGTTGCAGTTGCAGCCGCAACTGCGCCCGTCTGAGGTGTCCCTGGAGCAGCTGTCGTACTAGTACTAGCAGCAGCAGCTTGGGTTGGAGGCTGATACTGATACCAGGAAGAGTAGGCGTATTGCTGTTGCCCCGATGCTGCATATTGCTGATTAGCGTAATATTGCGTGGCAGCTTGGGTCTGCCCTTGTGTGCCATATGAAGCAGGGTAGTAGGATGGTGTTTGTCCTGGCTTGTACTGATAACTCCCGCGGTAGCCTGCTGCTGCTGCATAGTTATACGAGTACTGGTAGTTCTGTGCAACTGCCGCTGTTGCGGCAGCCGGTGTAGCAGCAGCGGGGGTTGCAGGGATGGGCGCGGGCGCGGCTGATGGTAGAGAGGGCACTGCGGTGGCGGTGGACTTGATGTAGAGCGTTGAGTTGTCGCGAAGAGCTGTTGTACGACCTGTAGGTAGGGTGCCATACCAGCCTTGTGAGGGCGCAACGGGGAGTGTGCGATGTAGTCTGTGGAGTGTGGCGGAGGAGGGAATGAGTGGTACATCAGCGCTTCCCGACTGTCGGGGTCGTAGCGATGCCAGCAAGGTGAGTGACTCGAGAATGCTTTGAGCTGTAAGAAAATCTAAGTCTAGCGGCAGAATCTTTCCAGGATATCCTTACCAGTATCCCACTCTTCTGATCCTTCTTCGACTGCACGGAATCCCCCTTCTGTCATCAGCCGTTGTCTCTGAAGCTCTTCTAACCGCCTAAGAGCTTTCGTGTTCCGATCCAGCAGCTCCTGAACAGCATTCTCCAACTCTAAGCTCTCGAAGACAGACTTCAGGGAGGCAATCTGCTCTTTCGAAAGCAGGCCGTCCAAAACCTCTTCGCCGTCATCAAGACTCTCCTCAAGTGACGGGTCAATGACGTTATTCCGCTCTTCCTCGTCTTCCTCCAACCCTGCCATAGGCGAACACTGTGTAGCCTCCTCAGCAGCACGCGCTTTCTCCGCAGCCCAACTCTTCTTCCTATCCTCCCATTTCCACAAGACCTCCCCAAGCGCCTCTCTTCCAATCTCTACTCCTTCCTGATCAAAGCTCGGAGCGAAGCTCGCATAAGGACCATAGTCCAAAAACGACCCGCAGCTCACGTGCCGAGGGCCGAGAACCTTCGACCGATGTCCTGGGGGCTTCTTTGGTACGTAGGCACCCAGTGTCATGGGAACTTGCGTGTCTGTGAGAGTGATGGTGGACTTGGAGGTAGCGTCGGAGTATGCGAGAGACGAAGGTGAGGGGAGGATGGCAACGAGTTCTGCGTTGGCAGTTTGGAGATCTTTGAACTCTTTTGAATCAGTTAAGAGGTCTGAGCCGAGGGATGACCACCAGGTGCCGGATGGGAGGCGTTGCACGAGGGCATATTTCTTACCCTGTCCAGTGTGAGATAATTTGTCAGGGAGGCTCGGGCTGAGAGGTGGTGCATCTGCAGCACATGGCTCTGGGTTGACTGGGATTATGGATTCGATGTCAAGGGGAAGCGGAACGGAGTGGAGGGATGCCTGGTTGAGGAGGGAGATGGCAAGATTACAAAAGCGCAATTGTAGTGCAGCAGCAGAGGATGGGCGAGACCTCGCGGGATGGACCTCCGGAAATAGATTCTGAACTGCGGACTAGGAGCCATTCATGAGCCAATTCGATGTCGGAGAATGCAGGAAACTTACATGCAGCACCCTGAGCGGGTGCTGTGATGACTCGATGAGGAGGATACGCAGAGAACACGTTCCCGTTTGCGATTTTGAAGTGGAGGGTTCGGATGGATTTGTGGCGGGCAGAGGAAAGACACGGTCGAGAAGACCTTGAGAGTCGACCCTGTAGGGGTGATTAGAAGATGAATCAATAGTAGTATTCGACTCACATTTCAAGAATTTCAAGTACATTTTGTGCGATTGGAGTGTCTAGAGGGACATCGGCTACATGGTCAAGCTCGGGCATCTTTCCCTTGGACAACTTGTCGTCTGTCGATTCCTCCTTTATGCCATTCTCTCCACGATGCTGCTTTTGTGCAGGCTGATCATCGTCTGGAAGTGAAACGCGCTTGCGTTTCTTTGTGGATTGCTTTGCGCGTTGTGAAACTCCAGGATCTGGCTGTTTATCCTTTTCATTCTGCTGTGTCGCTGAACGAGTGGCTCTAGCCATGATAAAATTGTTCGATTCGTAGTTCTTATAGATTTTGAGTGTGACGAGGAAAGATTAGGGGATGAACGCGTTCAGGGCTCAACGCGTCGATGGTCGAATTAGAATATTAATCCTCACGCAGACAACTTAGTCGATGTAAACCAAGTCTTCTCTCCTCGCTCTTTTCATACTCCGATCGATCTCACCCGCAAACGAATTCATACTCCGATACCCCTCCTGCTCAAGTCCATGGCCACAAAACAAATCCTTAGAGCTCAGTTACGCTCGTATCCTGCAAATGGTCACTCTGCGTACCTACCACAGGCCAGGAAAATAGTATTAGAATACTGCCAGAAACTTCCTTCATCTGCCAACACCCGTACTTTCATCTCAAATGACCTCCAGCGTGTTGCATGGCAGAACCCACACGTAGAATTCGTGGTCAAGCAGCGCAACGGTCATGAACCAATAGCAAGGGGATTTTATGGTTCTGTTGCTTCTTTTTGTGATACCGAACACTCATCTGACCTAATCGTAGTTAATGGCCGTGACAAGGTCATTCCATTGCAGGAGTTCGAAGTTAATGGCGTGGAGAAAAAAATTCAACTACTCCTCGACTCCTCGGGTGCGAAAATAAAACAGCTCAAGAAAGGCCGTATTGTGGAGAGTATGACGGAGGCCGCAAGAGGCATCTGGAGTGGGCTGCATGTTGATACCCCGTTCAAAATATAGACGGGGTTATAATTATCATAGCCGTGTCATACCTTTATCACTCCGCGTCTAATGGAATTCTGCAGCTCTCGCGATGAAACCGGATTCTGTCAATTGCCAGGTTTCAGTTAGACCGTGAAGTTATGCTGCTCGATCTGCGGCCGGATGAAACATCTTCTCGTGATCTCGCGAATTCTGGCTCATTTCACCATTTCCTGCTATGTGGCATCGTTCCGCAGCTGCATCAGTCCCCGTTTCGCTGATTGCGAGGAGTAGGACAAAAATGCTGCAACAGTGAGTGAACGTTGGCGTTGACAAGCACAGGAGTGTAAACAATAAGTTTGACGGGGGATAGTGAATCATGAGAGATGAGTGAGTGGGGTTGATTCACTGATTGTACGGAAAGTAAGCACATGCTTTTATACCCGAGCGAGTGGCTCATCAAAACGACACAAAGGAGATTTCATCGTGCGAGCTGAAACTTGTCGCATGCCTTTTGCGCGGACACTTCTCAATGATGAGTGCCAGCAATGGACTATTTCCGGACCCTCCATCATTCATTCATTCACTAGGGACCCTTGGTAGATTTAAGGAATAACCATCTATGTCCGAATCCTTCGTAGCATATGATGGTCCGTAAATATAGCTAGTAGCACCGTAATTATGAGCCTTTGACATCCTAGGGTTAGGGTTATTGCTCTTGAACTCATGCCACCCATGTAAGTTAGCTGTATTCATAATACCCGCGTCAAATGGTGACGCTGTGATTTGCAGCCGCGATAAATTCACGATCCACTCAAGAGCGGTGGTCTGCCAAGATGTTGAGTTAAAGGGAGACATTACTATCGGACCTGGCACAGTCGTACACCCCAAAGCCACTATCTTCGCAATAGCTGGTCCCATTGTAATTGGCTCAGGTTGCATCATCGAGGAGGCCGCCATAATAGTCAATCGCCACAAAGAAGTGATGAGAGTCGGTGACAACAATTTGTTCGAGATTGGCTGTCGTATGTCCTTTCCCCAATCCGTGACTTCAGTCACAAACTTCTTGCACAGGCGTCGAATGTCCGTCTGTTGGCAACTTCAACACTATATCGACGCGTGCACGCATCCACCATACTGTGCGAATATCAAATTACTGTGTCATTGGTGCTGCATGCCTCGTGGTTCCTACAGACGACGAGACCCTCGACGACTACACGTCCATCTTCGGACCCGCTGCAGAAAGAAGGACTTGGAGTGGAAGGGGACGGATTCAAGAGGCTGATTTGAGATTGAAACATGCAGAGTATCTTCGTGAGATGCTACCGAAGTTCAATCGATTACGGAGGGGAGATGGCGCTTGACGTCTTGTTGCACGTTTTTTTATTACCTCTGCCTCGGACTGACAGGGGCACTGGTTGTGCGTGTTGTCATCGGGTACATTCGTTATTGTACGGGCATCAGCGACATCGGTAGGTGAATCCGTTACACATAATCGCGTGTCATTTCCAAGGTAATGACCTACGTTGGAATGACATGTAAGATGGCATGTACTACATGGAAAATGACCGAGGCGACGACCGCTGTCGTTTTCCATGACTCACTTCCACATGGTCTTTGTGTGAAAGCAATTCGTATGCTACACACGATGGGCTTGAGCATGATCTGTACATGCATGCTGGGATGTGCCTGACCCTTAGCCGGAGTTATTAACCGAACACGCCCTTGCCACCTTGCAAGATCCGGTATTCCGAGCCTTATCTTTATGCGTTTCCTAACTCTCATAGCCTTGCAACGTGTATCCGGAACACCTTCGAATCGCCCTTTCAGAATGCACGCTGGCTCTTTTACTCTCTGCAACTACCATGTCTGTCACTCAAACTCACAGGTTCAGCGTAAGCGCCCCTGGGGATCTCTGATGTCATTTTAGACTGACCATATATCGACTCTAAAAGCATTCAGAAGAGTTCGAGCAGCCCACCTACTTTTTCGCACCCGACGACGAGATTCTGAGAGATTGGCTGGATACTGATACCATAGTCAATGTGAGCACCTTCATCTCGCCATAGTACTAAGCCTCTGATGGACCGTTTATGCAGTCCATTACTGATCTTTCTCCAGTCGACACCTTGAGTGATCTAACGGTGAGTTGTCAGATCAACGCAACACGTGGCATCCCTAACACAAAATCAGGACATAACACCTGAAGAAGAAGAGGAATTCGAAGGTAATAACTCTTCAATGCCACACAGCATTCGAAGAGTTCTGGTACGCCCTTATCTCCATCAAACATACCATAACCCATAACCCACCCTTCTATATAGACCCCACCTTTGGAGTGCGAAGAATCCTCAAGCAGACGTAGAAGCATACTATTTGAGTCCCCCATGTCTTCAAACCCAGGAATGCCCTCTTATTCGCGATATCGCTCGGAGTACCTCCAGCCTCCAGCACATCGTGCACGCCAAAGCGTCTCATCCATCGCCTCTTCCTCGACAGTATACACAAAATCAGCCCCCGCTCCTGTAAAATCCATCCTCACTCGACATGACTCGGGAATCTCCCTTGCGACGACAACAAAGACATCCCGCAAGAAAAAGCGGTCCCCTCCGTCGGTGAAGTTTGTTGAAGCACCAACGGTGTATCATAGCCATCATGACAATTCACCAATTCATTCACCTCCCCATTCCCCCTTGGCAACTCCGTCAGGTCAAAGCAAAAACAAACCAAGTCGATGGTTTGCACGGCGGTGGTGGAAACCCACTCCACCTCCGAGACCAACGATATCTGGCCCATATAGCCTAGCGCATACCGCATCACTGGTCGATGTGTATAGCCATCGTTCCAAACCAACTCAGTGCGGGAGACTGAAGCGGTTCTGGGTACGTATAACGAGCGTGGTTCGATAGCGTCTAACTCCGCCTACACCACGTAAGTCAACTTCTATCGAGTTATGGTAGTGATTGCGGACTGCGTCTCTCCAGGTTCTTCCCTTACATGACGCTGTCGTTTCTCACCTCATGCGGGAGTTGACTTCTGCCTCGGACCTGCGGTTCTAGAGAGGATAATTAGAGATATGAATTTGACACCTAATGTTTAGTTATGTCCACCCCATACGTAGACTGGACAGGAGCCGCAGAGCGCGCTTGCATGTCTTTACAGCATGTCATGTTTTGTTATACCCCCACACTCACTTCCCACATCAACACACACAATGTTCCCAGCTAGATCATTCATATCTCATCTCAACCATGTATCAATGCATATAGTCTTAATGCATGCACTACGCAACTGTTCTTCGTGCTCTTTCTGCGTCCCAGCGTGCGCGCACTAGCATGGCACCTTCAGCCTTGGAGCGCACGAGAGGAGGAAGGAGTTGCAGACGGGCAGCCTCCATGTGTGGTGGTAGGAGCGCGTCGTTACGGATAACCTGCGTACATGATGATGATGTCAGAGGCCACTTCCATATATCCCATGGAGAGAAAAAATACACACGGAACCGATAGCAAGGAAGAAAGAGAAAGTCGCGGCGCTACTAAGCATGTACTGCGAAAGCGTAGCTAGTAACCCTCGAGGACCGGAACCGCTTCTGTGTAACATGTTTGGTGAGTAAAAACGGACTTAGGTGAAAGTCGGTTGGCTTCTTACCGGAGGATGCTGTACGATCCAAAGATGAAACCGATCGTCAGACCGACGCCTCCGCCCATCATCGCGCCCATTCTGAGATAAAAGGCATGTTTGAAAAGGGTTATGTGATGGGGTAGCTATAACTAAGACCTACTTCACTGTCAATCGGTCATAAGAAATTGTTCTTGGATGTAAGATAAATGATTGGACGTACGTTTTTGCCATGTAGAAGGTTCTTGTGCTCTGTTCGCTGCGGGCATGGGCGGCATTGTAATAAACTCGCGGTGATGAGTGAAAGTGAAATATGCAACTGGCTGTAGCAAATACTTGAATGTGTGGCAGAAAAGAGCAGTTGCAATTGCGGCCGAGGTTACCGAAAACATGTCTGCATCTTCTTCACGTCTGCCTACGTTTCCCGACGCTCAGCAGGCTCAAATTAGTGTGTTGTCTCATCGTTCTTGCATCAAGGAAGGCTGATCATGATGCAGTAAGGGCGAACCAGAGAGATTTGTTTCATGTTGCATCGTTGAGGGAACAAGCAGAGTCGGTGCTTCGATCGTGGCTTGGTGCGTTCTCATATTCTTTCCTTGCCGCTGGTGCTGATGATGAATGGAAAGGTACACGGTGGCTCACGCGATGGGATAAGGAAGTCGAGCTAGCTGTGAAACTCATGTACTACGGACTATCCGTTGGTCGAGGTACCATATATATCCTGCAAGGGTTCACCCGTTACTAACTACATATTAGCCGTCCAGACTCTCGGGGAGGAGTACACAGATATCTGGGAGTACTCTTCTGACGGAAGAACACCCTCGCGTTCTCTCCGAGCTGCGCTTATCCTCCTCCCTACGCTCCCTTCGTATGTTCTAGCACGCTGGGGTTCCCACATTGGTGCACTGAGCCCAAGAGTGGGCAAGTTGCTCAAGGCGCTGCAGGTATGTTTGGAAGTAGGGACGGAGATCAACCTAGCGGTGTTTTATCTGCGGGGCACGTACTATGATCTAGTGAAGAGGGTGTTAGGCATTCGGCATGTGGGTTGTGTCTCTTGCTTTCGATGGATAAGAAACTAATCTAGACATTTGGTGACAGGTGTCTTCCATCCCAGAGAACCCTCATGTTCGCCCGCCGTCATATTCATTGCTTGGGATACTCATTGCGATACGCCTCCTCTACCGACTCGTTACATTTTTGCGCAGTAGATCTCAAGCGGCTTCAGAAAAGTCCTCAGGGAAGCGCTCGCTGGACACGACGAATGAGATGTTCATTGATGATCGACCTGTTTCAACCTTGCTCGACGTTTCTGCCTCCGAGTCTGATGTGAAACCAGCGGAAGAAGATAAGAACACGATCTTAGACATCACATCGATACCTCCGCGTCAGCGGGCAGGGAGGACGTGCACACTTTGTCTGGAAGAACGAACTGATAGCTGTGCAACCGAGTGTGGGCACTTGTTTTGCTGGGGGTGCATTGTAGGATGGGGACGGGAGAAGGCAGAGTGTCCTTTGTGTAGACAGGCACTTAGTCTTACGAGGTTATTGCCGATTTACAATCTATAGTTTGATGTTGTATTCTGTTCTGCTCTGCTGCATTATCGAGTTGTCCTCAAGCATAGCACAAACGTTTGCTGGGGTACGTCAGTAGCAGCACAAAATTATTATGATACATTGTAGGAGCACATCATATACCGGTGTGTGCAGAAAGACAAAATTTTACATGAACAGAGCCAACATATCATACCACCTGTTGGATGAGGGTGATGTTATCGCCTTTTAGTAGTATACGACCTGGAGCCATATCAGGAATCCATCCATGGAATCCATCAAGATAAGGGATCTCACCAAGCTCTCGTCGTGGTTTGGCGTCTTTGACGTAGACTTCTGCAGCCTCGTCGATCACGACATTCATGAATTCGTCAAATCCCTGAAGAACAGATGCGTTGCGTCAGTTCAACGGACTTCAAGATCATTCAAGCAAAGGGAAAAATAAGCAAGATCGCCGAGCGTCACGCAAACACGGAGTGCCATGGCCTTGCCAGAGACGCGCTTCAACGCTCAAAATGTTCGAAATTGAGAAAGTGCACGTACAATGATACGCCCTTCGATCCGCATCTCGATGTTGTCATACAACCATATGACAACTTTTGTTCGCTATATACATATGTTAGTATCAATGGAGAGAACATTGCATACTGGAGCAGACCTGCTGCAGGTTTTTGAAGATCACATTCTGTGCAAATAAAGATCATCGGTGAATCGAAATTGACTTTGAATGGGGAAACGTACAATGGGCTGCACCAACACTCTTTGTTGGCGTCCAGACATGATAAGCGAATATTTTCACGGGTGACGATGTGACGAGGCGTGCAAGCTAGCTTGCCTTGTCGTTGACAAAATGGTTGCAGGGGTCTGCTTATGGCATAGTTTCCCACGAGTGTTTTGACATTGAAGTTTCGGACGCGTCAAAGCGTCTTCCAGAAGCAATCATGGAGGTGAGCACAAGAAAACTTTGAGGTCATCGTAACGCTGACCGTTCTCTAGGCGTTCAGTCCCTCCAACTCATCAACTGCTGCGGCGGTGACCTTCATTACATTCGTACAGGACCTTAAGCGTAAGACCAAGACATGGGGTCCTATGATAGATCTATGTGCCAACGGCGAGAAGACACTAGAACGCTTTCGGTACCAATTCCCAGATGATTGGCTATACAGTGACCAACTTAGAGGAGAGTGGAGCGCATATAACGAGATTCTCAAGAGAAAGAATGATTCCATTCAAGAACAACTGGGTACGGGGTTGTTCTCTTGAACTTGCATCATCACATGTGACTCATGATCTATTCGTGCAGCGGGCCTTCAACTTAAGATAGTCGCCGAAGACAAGATTGTAGAGAACAAGATCAACGATATCCTGTCGGAATGGGAACAGACACGTCCCGTACAAGGCAGCCTTCGTGCAGACACGGCTATGAACACTATTAACGTGTTTGAGGGGAAGCTTACTCGTGTGCAGGAGGAATACGACCTCGTCTGCAGGGCAAAGGAGGCTCTAGACCTCGAGCTGACGCGTCATACACGCCTTGAACCAGTCTTCGAGGAGCTACGTGACCTCAAAGCAGTGTGGACGGCGCTTTCTGGCGTATGGAGCCAGATTGGTGATCTGAGGGAGATGTCGTGGTCTGTGGTGCAACCGAGGAAGTTGAGGCAGCAGCTCGATGGCCTCTTGACGTCGACAAGGGACATGCCTACGCGTATGAGGCAGTACGCAGCGTTCGAATACGTCCAGGATGTACTGCGTGGACTTTTGAAGTCGAACTCACTCATTTCGGACTTGAAGTCGGAGGCGCTGAAGGATAGACACTGGAAGCAGCTCTTCAAGGTTTTGAGACTTCCGTCTCAGATCAGTTTGACACTGTGAGCTGGTTCTGTGCTATTGTTTATCTGTTCCACGTGCTAATTGTAGCACAGTATGACTCTTGGCCATGTTTACGATTTAGACCTCAAGAAGAATGATACTCCCATACGCGATGTTATCATCCAAGCGCAGGGGGAGGTGCGTGGCATTGCGATATTTCACTCATTATGCCTCACACTTTATCAAAGATGGCCCTCGAAGAGTATATCAAGCAAGTGAAGGAAATATGGACGAACTACACGCTCGATCTTATCAACTATCAGAACAAGTGTCGTCTGATCAAGTAAGCTATTTTCAACAATGTCATATAGAAATGCTCACCATACTGCTCCCAGAGGATGGGATGACCTCTTTAACAAGTGCAGCGAGAACTTGAATTCCTTGACTGCAATGAAATTGTCCCCTTATTATAAGGGTATGAGACATGATTTTACATTGATGCCGTTCTAACTTACTTTCTAGTCTTTGAGGAAGAAGCAGGGTCATGGGAAGATAAACTCAACAGGATTCATGTACTCTTCGGTATGATTATTGGTTGTTGTTCCCTGTAAAATTCACTGAATATTGTTTTAGATATCTGGGTTGACGTACAGCGTCAATGGGTATATCTAGAAGGCATCTTCTCAGGCAGCGCGGACATCAAGCACCTCCTCCCGGTGGAGAGCGCCCGCTTCCAGAACATCAATGCAGAGTTCCTGACCGTGATGAAAAAAGTGTACAAGTCGCCATTCGTCATAGACGTCATGAACATCCAGGGTATCCAAAAGAGCTTGGAACGTTTGGCGGACCTCTTGAACAAGATCCAAAAAGCGCTTGGTGAATACCTCGAGCGCGAGCGGTCTTCGTTCCCTCGGTTCTACTTTGTGGGCGATGAAGACCTGCTGGAGATCATCGGCAACAGCAAGGATATCGTGCGCATCATGAAGCACCTGAAAAAGATGTTTGCTGGTATTTCGACCATCAAGCTCGATGAGGACCTTACTCAGATCCAGGGCATGGCCTCGCGCGAAGGGGAGGAGGTTAAATTCAGCGAGCCTGTTTTGCTCAAGGACTTCCCCAAGATCAACGACTGGCTCACAAAACTCGAATCCATGATGCGATTGTCACTCGCGGATCTTTTATGCGATGCTGTCACAGAGCTACAGTCCTTCTATGGCACTGGTTCTCCCTTGGAAATGGACCAGCTCATGACGTGGATGGAGAAATATCCTGCACAATTGGTCACTCTAGCTGTTCAAGTTGCATGGACTACCGCAGTTGATGCCACTCTCGAGTCTGGCAAGCTCCCAGAAGCGCCACTTGAAACAGTCAGCCAGGCACTCGACCTTCTTGCAGACATCGTGTTGCAGGAACTGAGCCCCGTCACCCGCCGCAAGTGCGAGCACCTCATTACCGAACTAGTTCACCAAAGAGACGTTACGCGTACCCTCATCCAGCAGCGTGTCACGGACACCAAGGCCTTTACGTGGCTAGCGCAAATGCGTTTCTATTTGGATCGTTCTGTGGAGAACCCATTAGACAGACTTGCCATCTGTGTCGCTGATGCATCGTTCCCTTACGGATGGGAGTATCTCGGTGTCCCTGATCGTCTTGTTCAGACACCGTTGACAGACCGAGTGTACTTGACATTGACCCAGGCGCTCGACAACCAGCTGGGAGGCTCACCTTTTGGGCCTGCTGGTACAGGTAAAGATGTCGACCTTATCTTCCGATGTTAGACTAACATAAATTTAGGCAAAACGGAGTCTGTCAAAGCTCTTGGTGTCCAGCTGGGGCGTTTCGTTTTAGTCTTTTGTTGCGACGAGACTTTTGATTTCCAAGCCATGGGTCGCATCTTCGTTGGGCTTTGTCAAGTTGGTGCATGGGGATGTTTTGACGAGTTCAATCGACTTGAGGAGCGTATTCTCAGTGCTGTGTCTCAGCAAGTACAAAGCATTCAGCAAGGTCTTGTTGCATTGGCGAAGAACCCCAACATCGAAATCGAGCTTGTTGGCAAAAACCTCAAGATCAATAAGAACATCGGTAACAACTTCATAATACGCGGTGGTACTAGCTAATATATGCAAAAGGTATTTTCATCACGACTAACCCCAACTACGCTGGTCGGTCTCAGCTCCCGCCTAACTTGACGAAATTGTTCAGGCCGTACGTTCTATTCTGATGGTTATGCGTCCCTTTCTGAATCTATTGTTACTCATTCAGGATGGCCATGACGAGACCCGACCGCGAGCTGATTGCCCAGGTCATGCTGTTCTCACAGGGTTTCCGTACAGCGGAATCACTCGCTTCAAAGATTGTACCGTTCTTCAATCTTTGCGATGAACAGCTCTCCCCCCAGCCACATTACGATTTCGGTCTCCGTGCTTTGAAGGCTGTACTAGCAAGTGCTGGTATCTTGAAGCGTGAGCGTCTGCAGAGTGCGAGATCCGAAGATGCGGATGGTGTAGTTGGTCTTTCCGATAGCATCTCGGAGCAAATTATCCTCATCCAGAGTGTCACGGAGACAATTGTGCCGAAGTTGGTTGCTGATGACGTTCCTCTGCTTACGAGGTAAGCTTTGTTTGTTCTATAACACAAATGTCTTACCCTGGACAGCCTGCTTGCCGATGTCTTCCCCGGTACCGACTACGTTCCAGTTGACCTCGATGCTTTGCGCGAACAAATTCTCAAGGTTTGCGCAGAACGCCGCCTTGTCGACGGTGATCGATGGGTTGCCAAGATTCTTCAACTTTATCAGATTCAGAAGATTCAACATGGTCTCATGATGGTGGGACCTTCGGGTACTGGGAAGACCAATGCTTGGCAGGTTCTGCTTGCCGCGCTTGAGAGGCTCGATGGCACCGAAGGAATTCCCTATGTCATTGACCCTAAGGCCATGCACAAGGACGCGCTGTACGGCACACTCGATCCTACCACACGCGAATGGAATGACGGGCTGTTCACCCACATCTTGCGCAAGATTGTTGATGACGTCCGTGGTGAAAGCAGTAAGAGACACTGGATCATCTTCGATGGTGATGTTGATCCTGAGTGGGTCGAGAACTTGAATAGGTACGTATCAGGATTGGGTGGTTCCGCGACTGTCTAACGCAATCGCAGTGTGCTGGATGATAACAAACTGCTCACGCTGCCCAATGGTGAACGTCTGAACCTCCCGCCTAATGTTCGCATCATGTTCGAGGTCGAGCATCTTCGCTATGCCACCTTGGCTACTGTTAGTCGTTGTGGTATGATCTGGTTCAGTGAAGACGTCATTGAGCCATCAATGGTCTACCGTCACTACCTCAACACTCTGACAACAGTACCCCTGGATGCGGATGATGAAGATGCCGTTGATATGCCTGGCCGTCGTGCTGATGCGCTAGCCGCAGACGCATCTAACTCTGCCAATCTTGCCACTCAAGTACAGATCGCGTCCATTCTGGAGCGCTATTTCGGCGACGGAGATCTTGTTGACTCTGCCCTGACATTCGCCGATTCTATAGATCATATCATGGACTTCACCTCGACACGTGCATTGCACACTCTTTTCTCGCTGTTGAACAAGACAGCGCGAAACGTCATCGAGTACAACTTGCAACATTCCGATTTCCCTCTTGCACCTGAAAAGGTAGAGCAGTATGTCACCAAACGGCTGCTTGTGAGCATCATTTGGGCATTTTCCGGTGATGCCAAACTCGACCTTCGGGCTGAAATGGGCTACTTCTTGCGCAAGCAAACCGGCATCGACCTTCCAACGATGGGTTCCGACAACTCCCTCATCGACTTCGACGTCCAAATCGCCACTGGTGACTGGATTGCTTGGCAGTCCAAGGTCCCCTCCATTGAGATCGACGCACACGCCGTCACATCTTCAAACATTGTTGTACCTACGATGGACACTGTGCGCCACGAAGAAGTTTTGTACTCATGGCTGTCAGAGCACAAGCCTCTAATGCTTTGTGGTCCTCCAGGTTCTGGAAAGACCATGACCCTATTCAGTGCATTGCGCAAGCTTCCCGACATGGAAGTTGTTGGTCTGAACTTCTCGAGCGCTACCACGCCAGAGCTCATCTTGAAAACCTTTGAACAGTATTGCGAGTATCGCAAGACTCCCAACGGTGTCATTCTGGCACCAGTGCAGATCGGTCGGTGGTTGGTTGTCTTTTGCGACGAGATCAATCTGCCCGCTCAAGATAAATACGGTACCCAGCGAGTCATCTCTTTCTTGCGTCAGCTTGTCGAATGTGGAGGTTACTGGCGTGCGAAGGACATGGCCTGGGTCAAGTTGGAGCGCATTCAGTTTGTGGGTGCTTGCAACCCTCCCACTGATCCTGGACGTGTACCTCTTAGCCATCGTTTCCTTCGTCATGCTCCCCTCGTCATGGTGGATTATCCTGGAGAGGTTTCCTTGAAACAAATTTATGGCACATACAACAGAGCACTATTGAAAGTGGTCCCGACCCTGCGGGCATATGCAGAGCCACTGACAGATGCCATGGTCGCCTTCTACCTCTCATCTCAGAAACGCTTCACGACCGACATCCAAGCACATTACGTCTACAGTCCTCGTGAGCTGACAAGATGGGTTCGTGGTATCTACGAGGCAATCCGGCCTTTAGAAACATTGTCTGTCGAAGGTCTTGTGCGTGTCTGGGCGCATGAGGCCCTACGCCTGTTCCAAGACCGTCTTGTCACGGAGGATGAGAAAAGCTGGACAGACGAACACATCGATAATGTGGCCATGGAGTACTTCCCGACGATCGACCGGAATGAAGCCCTCCACAGACCTATCCTTTTCTCCAACTGGACCTCCAAATACTATATTCCTGTTGAGCGCGAGGAGCTTCGTGAGTACACAAAAGCTCGCCTCCGAGTCTTCTATGAGG
Source organism: Suillus americanus (assembly GCA_016695465.1). NCBI lineage: Eukaryota > Fungi > Basidiomycota > Agaricomycetes > Boletales > Suillaceae > Suillus > Suillus americanus. The sequence goes on from MU177892.1 coordinate 1,317,233, forward strand.
AAGAACTGGACGTGCCACTTGTTCTCTTCAACGATGTTCTCGATCATGTCCTTCGGATCGACCGGGTATTCCGCCAGGTGCAGGGGCATCTGCTTCTAATTGGTGTCAGTGGTAGCGGCAAGGTAAGTACTACGTTCTCCTGAGCCAACCTACATCTGACTTCTGAGTAGACCACACTCTCACGTTTTGTCGCATGGCTTAATGGGCTCAGCATCTTCCAGATCAAGGTCTCCAATAAGTACACTGGTGATGATTTTGACGACGATTTACGGACAGTATTGCGCCGATCTGGTTGCAAGGGCGAGAAGATTTGCTTCATTATGGATGAGTCTAACGTCCTTGATTCTGGTTTCTTGGAACGGATGAATACGCTCCTTGCCAACGCTGAAGTTCCTGGTCTCTTTGAAGGAGATGAACACGCTGCGCTCATGACAGCTTGCAAAGAAGGTTCTCAGAGGGATGGCCGGATGCTCGACTCGCACGAGGAACTTTATCGATGGTTCACTCAGCAGGTCGCTAAAAATCTTCATGTCGTCTTCACTATGAACCCGCCTGAGAACGGCCTTGCTTCTCGTGCTGCTACTTCTCCTGCGTTGTTCAATCGTTGTGTTCTTGACTGGTTTGGTGACTGGTCTGACCAGGCGTTCTATCAAGTCGGAATGGAGTTCACGCATACGATTGACCTCGATCTGCCTTCCTATACCCCTCCCGCACTCTTCCCCATTGCATACCGCGAGTTGTCCATGCCACCAGTCCATCGCACAGCAGTGGTGAACGCATTGGTTTACGTTCACTCGTCATTGCACCAGATCAACCAACGTTTGAGCCGCCGGCAGGGTCGTTATAACTATGTCACACCGCGTCACTATTTGGACTTGTGAGTTTCATCGGCCTCGCTTTGGGGTAGTATTAAACATTTTGTGCAGCATTAATCAATACGTTCGTCTCTTCAACGAGAAACGTGATGAGCTCGAGGAGCAACAGCGCCACCTACATGTTGGTCTCGACAAACTAAAGGATACCGTCACCCAAGTCGAGGAGCTACGCAAGAGTTTGGCCATCAAGCGATCTCAACTACAAGCGAAAGATGCTGAAGCCAACGAGAAGCTCAGGCGCATGGTTGCAGATCAACAGGAAGCCGAACAGAAGAAAACTGCTTCAATAGAGATCCAAGCGGCTCTTGTCGAACAAGATAAAAACATTGCGCAACGTCGCTCCGTTGTCATGGCTGACTTGGCCGACGCGGAACCAGCTGTCCTGGATGCCCAGTCTGCCGTCAGCAGCATCAAAAGGCAGCATCTCCAAGAGGTCAGAACCATGGCGAACCCTCCTGAAGCAGTGAAGCTTGCCATGGAGTCCGTGTGTACCCTGCTGGGACACAAAATTGACAACTGGCGTACGGTTCAGGGTATCATTCGTCGGGATGACTTTATTCAGAGGATCGTTAACTTTGACACCAATAGTCAAATGACGAAGCCCCTTCGCGAGCTGATGAAAAGGGACTTCTTGAGCCGACCTTCGTTCAACTTCGAAACAGTGCAGCGTGCGAGTAAAGCTTGCGGTCCCCTGGTGAAATGGGTTCTCGCTCAAGTACGTTTCTCCGAGATTCTCGACAAGGTGGAACCTTTGCGCAATGAGGTCCAATCACTGGAGTCGCAGGCAGATATGACAAAAAAACAGGCCTCCCAGATCATCACCATTGTCGCCGAGTTGGAGTCCAAAATTGCGACCTATAAAGAGGAGTATGCATTGCTTATCAGCGAGACCCAGGCTATCAAATCGGAGATGGAACGTGTGCAGAGCAAAGTGGACAGGAGCATGAAACTTCTTGAAAGTTTGTCATCGGAGAAAAGCCGTTGGGAGTCGGGGAGTCGCACATTCGACGCGGAGATGAGCACCATCGTTGGCGATGTCCTACTTTCAGCTGCCTTTTTAGCATATGGCGGCTTCTTCGATCAACATTATCGTGAGGTCATGTGGCAAGAATGGTCGAGCCATCTTCACGAAGCAAGCATCAAGTTCAAGCCAGAGCTTTCGCTTACGGAGTATCTATCGACTGCTGATGATCGCCTGAGCTGGCAATCGAAGTCACTCCCATCAGACAATTTAACCACAGAGAACGCAATCATGTTGAAACGATTCAACCGCTACCCTCTCATCATCGATCCCACAGGGCAAGCCACCACATTCCTTCTCAATGAATACAAGGACCGCAAGATCACTGTCACCAGCTTCTTGGATGAGGCATTCCTCAAGGTCCTTGAGAGCGCTCTTCGTTTCGGCAATCCTCTACTTATTCAAGATGTCGAACATCTCGACCCTATCCTGAACGCTGTGCTGAACAGGGAAATCCGGAGAACGGGTGGTCGTGTTCTCATCCGCCTTGGCAGCCAGGACATCGACTTCTCTCCTTCGTTTACCATGTTTTTGTCCACTCGCGACCCCTCCGTCGAGTTCTCTCCAGATATCTGCAGCAGGGTAACATTTGTCAACTTCACCATGACGAGAAGTAGTCTCCAGAGTCAGTCGCTAGACCAAGTCCTCAAAGTCGAACGTCCGGACACTGAACGCAAAAGAACTGATCTGATGAAGGCTCAAGGAGAGTTCCGACTTCGCCTTCGCACGCTGGAAAAGTTGCTGCTGCAAGCTCTCAATGAATCAACGGGTAACATTCTTGACGATGACAAAGTCATCAGCACCTTGGAGACCCTCAAACGAGAGGCTGCAGATATTACTCACAAGGTTGAAGAAACGGATATCGTTATGAAGGAGGTTGAGCAAGTGACTGCGGAGTACCTGCCTCTGGCGCAGGCATGCAGTTCCGTCTTTTTCATTCTTGAGCAACTTAACCTGGTCAATCACTTCTACCAATTCTCGCTGCGGTTCTTCCTGGACATATTCGACTACGTTTTACATCACAATCCCAATCTCAAGAACGTATCCGACCATCATCGCCGGCGCGAGATCCTCCTCAATGACTTGTTCTTAATCGTCTACAAGCGGACTTCTAGGGCTCTTCTTCATCGTGATCATGTGATGCTCGCCGTTCTTCTGGCTCAAGTCAAGCTCCGCGGAATGGAAGACATCGGCGATGGACTGGAGTTCCTGCTGGAGAGCGGGCAAGGCATTGCAGTTTCTACAGCTCCCTCAACAGAGCACACTACCCCTTCGATACTGACGCCAGATCAGATGATGCACTTGGAGAGCTATGCCAAACAATCCCTATTCAAGCCAGTTCTCAACAACATATTGGAGCACCCAGATGATTGGATTCCTTTCCTGCAATCGACTAGTCCTGAATCTATCGTTCCAACGCCATGGGAACCCAATACGCGTGAGTGACCACACATTTCCATCGTGGGCGACCACTGATCAGATTGCAGCTGTCGTCGAAGCACTGCGTTCAATGCTGATTGTCAAGTGCCTTCGGCCCGACAGACTGTTGCAGTCCACGGCCCTATTCGTTCGAAATGTGTTCCAGAGTGACCTCTCATCCGATTTAGACCTGGGCGCCATGGTCGCGAATGAGGTGCCGGCGGCGACTCCTTTGGCCCTTGTATCGGTCACGGGTTATGATGCCAGTTACCGCGTAGAGAACCTCATACAATCTACCGGCGCACGTTCCTCCTCAGTGGCCATGGGTTCTCAAGAAGGTTTCACGTTAGCAGACCAAGCAATCGCAGCAGCTTCCCGTCAAGGGACATGGGTACTTCTGAAGAACGTGCATCTCGCTCCTACGTGGTTAGGACAGCTAGAAAAGAAGCTCCAGACATTGAATCCTCATCGAAACTTCCGCCTTTTCCTGACCTTAGAAGCGAATCCTTCCATTCCTGTAAACATCCTACGCCAGTCACGCATCATCATGAACGAGCCTCTGCCAGGAATCAAAGCAAACCTCTTGGACTCACTTGGATCCATAACGCCACAGCGGCTGGCGCAAGGTCCATCAGAGAAGATACGTCTATACTTCCTATTGGCGTGGTTCCATGCTGTTGTCCAAGAGCGTCTCCGCTATGTCCCATTAGGTTGGAGCAAGACTTACGACTTCAACGACTCTGATATGGCCTCGGCTTTCGGAACCATCGACACTTGGCTCAATGCAGTTGCTAAAGGACGAGCAAACGTAGACCCAGCAAACATTCCTTGGGATGCCCTTAGAACGCTGATCAAGCAGTCCGTATACGGAGGAAGAGTTGACAGTGATTTTGACCAGCGCATTTTGGACGCCTTTGTCGATAAGCTCTTTACCCCTGCTGCATACAACGTTGACTTCGACCTCGTTCCAACCATCGGTGAAGACCATGCACTTGAAGCTCCTGATGGCACCAAACTAGAGCACTTCTTGACCTGGGTTCAACGCCTGCCTGATCGTGAACCGCCTGCATGGCTAAGCCTCCCTCCAACCGCAGAGCGTGTTATTGCTGTAGCGCAAGGTATGCAATATACATTTACACCGCCACCTCTCTGATTGCTTCGCTTTCAAGGTAATGAATTGCTTGGTAAATTGCGCAAGATGCGGACTCTAGCAGATGATGACGAGCTCGGGAATGCCGCTGGTCCCTCAAAAAGTCCGACCCCGCAACAACCTGCATGGATGCGCAACCTTCATGAGCGATGCCGTGAGTGGCTTACGCAACTGCCTTCGGTGAGTTTCTTGATGGATTTGTTGTCTGCATGTTGCTCATTGTTCTATTTCAGACATTGAATACTCTGCCAAAGCAATCCAGTGACAATCCTGATCCTCTCTATCGTTTGTTCTTCCGGGAGGCCTCGATCGGACGCAAACTTCTCGACCAGGTTTGCAAGGACCTGGCAGACGTAGTGAAGGTGTGCGATGGAGAACTGAAGCAGACAAATCACTTGCGAACTTTGATGAGCTCCCTGACAAAAGGTTCTTTGTCGCTGCCCTTCTCCTCTGCATCGAATACTGATGCATATTAGGAACTATTCCTTCTCACTGGAGGAGATACAAGGTGCCAAAGGCCATATCCGTGTCAGAATGGATTCCAGATCTGGCTCGTCGGTTATCTCAGCTCGATGGCATAACAAGTGTGCAACAAAATCTTTCCAACGTGGAGGTGTGGCTTGGTGGACTGTTCTTCCCCGAAGCATATATCACAGCGACCCGTCAAGCTGTGGCGCATCGCAAACGGTGGAGTCTTGAGACACTTCACCTGCGCCTAGACATTGGTCAGATGAACGATCCTGGTGCATTCATTGTTGATGGTATGTTGTTTCCTTTCCTCCCTTTTCGCCAAACTCGAACGTCTTTAGGTCTTATTCTGGAGGGCGCTGCTTGGGACACCGAGAATGAAAAGTTGATCCTCAATGACGGGCAGGCTGTCCGACTCAATGCCTCTCAAATTCGCTGGGTGCAAGATGACTCCAGTACCGAGGAACAACCTGCCGACCTAGTCACGTTGCCAGTTTACCTCAACAATGACCGCAGTGATGTGATGTTTACGGTGGATCTGCCATTCGATCAACATTCAGCGTCGATGGTAGCAATGAGGGCCGTTTGTCTCACCGCAAGGGGTTGAGCATTTGAGCAGTGACCTAGATTCTAACCATTGGCATGCATACCATACCCATATCATGATACCATTTCTTCGTTTGTATTTTATGACAATCATGGACTAATTACATATGATGATCTGTTAATATATCTTGCAATATATGCTGCGTCTAGTCTAAGTCTCGCCAGATGCACGCCTATAAATCAAAGACTTGGGATATGGATGAGCGGGTTAGATGTGGTAGTGAAACTTTTATGAAAACGTCGAGGAGTCGTCGTCGAACCTGAAGCCCTGACAGCTCTAGCTAGTACTAGTACGTGCTCTCAATTAAAGGCTAGAGCAAGTCAGACTAAGGCTCTATAAGTACAAGTGAATACTGCGAGCTACAAGACAATAACATACCTCAACGAGAGTAGAACAAACGCTGAGGACAAACATCATATGCGAGGGAACCGCCACTTACTAGTACTACATAATACCATCATCAGAGTTGTTATATAAGCGTGTGGCTGAGTGTTCGAAGGTGATGTAACAGTACCAAGTTACAAGTAGCAAGATAGTTAATGAGGTCGCCAAATGCCAATATCAAGTTCAACGGCGACATCGAGTCACATAACTGCAGAGCTATAGTAGAGCACGACCCACACAACCTTTGGAACATGGGTTACCCTGGGTGTGGCATGGACGCAAGGAACCTTACTGCCGCGTCAAATTCCTCGATAGTCATATGGAAAACTGTCACTATTTGGAAGCTTATCCGACTCACTTCAGAAATGTGCAGACCATCATGATCTCTTCATTGAACCACTGGACAAGACGACGCGGTTGTTTGGCCTAAATGATCACATGCACATTCGAACCCATCGGTGACCCACTCGAGCACCCTGATACTGGGTTGGGTTGGGTCTGACCTATTTCACTCTTTATCTAAGTCTTACCCCCTTTCAAATTCCCCGTATCATCTTTCCCTCCTCTCATCCCCCGATGCGTACTACTTCCAATGATAATATTAATTCTGCCGGCATAGTAGATCCAGTGAGCACACGACCTCTGGAACCCTTTCTCAGACCAATCTGTGAATGTGGAATTTCATAATACAACACCGTGACAGCTTGCTGTGCATACTGTCATAGTGTGCCCTTCGTGATTGTGACGGATACAGCATTGACGGGCGCCCAACTTTCTTGACTCTAAGCCATACACCCACTGTTTCAGTTTGTGTCCCTCTGTGGTGATTAAAGCCTCGAGTCGGTGTTCACGGCGATTGTTTTTCGTGAGTGATACTCCTGGCGCTTCCGCAATGTAAAGCTGACTGGTCGACCTGTAGTTAGGACCAAGTAAGAAGGAACGACTGCATATCCTCATTCTGCCATGGTCTCTAGGGCCCCGAGGCCTAGAAACCCGCAAGATAGACTCCCGCAACGAACAGCAGCGGTCAGGCCCCGCCTAACGCTGCGAGGCCATACCCATAAGGTACGAGGTATTGTACACCTTCCTGGCGGACGACGCATCGTCACATGTTCGGAAGATGGCTCACTTCGTCTATGGGACCTGGAGAGCGGTACACAAATAGGACACGACTGGCGAGATGAGAGTACCCTGGGAAGAGTGTTCAGCATAGCATTGTCTCCAAACGGCAAGACTATCGCAAGCGGAGGCGTCGATGGAATTGTCAGGCTGTGGGATGTGGAGACGGGGAAGGTTGTTGCTAAATGGACGGGGCATACTCAGAGTGTACATTCAATGTGCTGGAGTGGAGATGGTGAGCGGGTCGCGAGCGCATCCTCCCAGGACGGGATGCTAAGAGTGTGGGATGCTAAGAGCGGTGAAGCTCTTCTGGGACCAATCAAGACCGGACATTCATGGGTGTTTGAGATGAGCTACTCTCCCGACAACACGAAAATTGCGACGGGCGGAGCCCACGAGGGTGGAGTGAGAATATGGAATTCCAAGACAGGCAATCTGCTTTTCAAAGAGTGTGACGCCGCAGACACCAGAGTCGTGCTGCAGGAAACAGTTGTCACCCGGGGCTTGGCATAGGTGTCAGATGGAAAGAAACTCATCGGCGCCTCAAATTCCTCGATATTGATATGGGACACTGCCGCTTGGAAGCCTATCGCTCATCTTCGGAGTTGCTACAGAGATGTCCGGGCCATCTCTTTGTCTCCAAATGACCGCATCCTTGCAAGTGGAACAGATGATTGTACAGCACGTCTATGGAATCTTGACACCAACCTCCAAATCGGCCTACCCCTCCGGCACGAACATTACGTCGCGTGCATAGCCCTTTCCGGTGATGGAAAGGTGCTAGTCACCGCTTGCGAGGACGGAAATGTGTATGTGTGGGACATGTATGCCGTCCTAGAAGAAGCTGGTCTTGACTCAGACCTCTTGTCCATTCCCAATGTGAGCGAGTCTCTCATGGATCTCTAGTACCGACCATTCTAATTACCTACTCACAGGTAGCTTCTGAAGACGTATGTTTTCAGCATTTTTCATCAGTTCCTGCTTTGACTTCTTTTCCCTCAGTCGCTCCGTATCTATCACCGTTTCAGGCTCGCTCCAACCGTGCTCCTCAACCGGCTTTCTTTGCTCTTCCGTCCTTCCCAAACCACCTCCAGTTCGCAAGGCCAAGCGCAGGCGTCGTCATTGCACACTTAGCCTGCCGCCACTAGTGTCTCGAGATCTACGCCACCACTTGCTACTAACACGCCTGATGCAGCGGTCGCCTTCCATTGTGGGCTCGTCTCATTCTCTCACTCACTCTCACTCACTCACTCTGTTGTGCACCTCTTTCGTCAGTTAAATTGCTCATCGATGATAGTTACTTAGTTAGTAACTAAGTAACTAAGTTTTAAAGTACACGTGGATCATAACAATAGGGGAAACGGTAACCTGTATGACTGTCTTGATGTGGGACCATGACACCAATCCATGACCTCCTTGTAAACGATATCCTGGCAACAAGCGCAGGAGGCATTGGCACCGGAGTTCCGGAGGTGGCAAGGAGTGGTCAACGTCAGGGCAGCATTCATAATACAGCGCGGCGGCGGTATGCTGCATCGCCTGCAAATATGCTGAATGGCTAAGGGCATCAAGTACGAAATTTGACAGTGGAATATAGATTTGAAGCGGAGGAAATGTAGCATCCTGTCGAATAACTGTCACCACTAGCACAGAAAGATCCGCACAGCGCCGGCAGACTCGGACTCGCGTACTTGGTGTACACAGCCGCACTTAAATTGTGGAGGAATGATTCAGATTACGGGGTATCATTGACGGGCATCAACTTCCTTGCCTTCGATCCAATTTACCGTCTCAGGATGCAGCCTATGCTTCTGAGTTGGTGCTACCCGTGATCGACACTCTAGTCTCTAGGTGGTTCTGCAAGGTGCTTGAAGCTGGTTTCTCGCTTACCGGTGACAAGATCTCTTGGATCTGCGCTAGTTGAGGCCACGATTGGCCACATCTTCCCCGGCCAGTAAAAAATAACAGACGGCAGCGGTCATACCCCGCCTAACACTGCGAGGCCATACTGGCTGGGTAACTGGTGGCATGCACCTGCTTGGCGGACGGCATGTTCGATTGGTGACTCAATCCGACTAGTACGGGACCTGGAGGGGGGCACACAGATAGGCGACAGCTGGTGAGATGAGGGGGAAGAGAGGAACGCTTTATACAGCATAGAATTGTCTCCAAACTGCAACATTATGGCAGGCGGGGGGCACATAAGACAGTACCGTGGTAAGTGCACTGGAGTACAGATAGTGATCGAGTCGCGAGCAACGGGAGGCCCGAGGGTGGTGTAAAAATCTTGTGGACTGACAACACGTTCAAGAGGCATAGCCGATTGTAATTCTGCCTGTCACGTGACGGTGAGCGACGCAACATAATTTTGAATTTCCTTTGTTATTGACTGGGCGTTTTGTGCACACAACTTAAGCGCGTGTAAAATATGTTTGCTGCCATTATATTGCAACCTTGCAATTCTACATAATACTTCTACTTTGACTCGTCAGCAAGATCCTCGTTGTATACGCCAACTAAGAATTGACACGTCCACCGTCCGAAGAAGTTCCGTCGGAACGAATTTTAGACAAATCGTACAACGGCGGAAGGTTCTTCAAGTTCTGAGTGCGTTGTTGTTGGAAATCTTGGTAAACCTGATCCTTGTTTGACCTTGAGAGGAATTGGATCGAAGCACCCTTGTCGTCGTCGTTATTGGATGTGAGATTACCAAAGTTGAAGCTACATTCATCAAGGTCAGTGCCAAGGTGGATATACGTCAAATAGAAAGAACTTACACAGAGTAGACGTTGCGCATGAATATATCACCAAGCAAAAAATCCATATCCGAGCCTGTACTTGACAGTTGCGGACGGAATGCGGAGGTGCAAACAGTGTATTGAGCATTGCCGTCAGTAAAAGTTGCCAGCCTCGTCAATTCGAGAGGGTTAATGGGTAAATAATCGTTGCTAAGGCTCTGGTCAATAGATATTCAAGATTAAAAACACTGGAATCACGAACCCGAATGAGAAAGATAAATTTGCCTGGTCTAAACACGGCACGATCCAGAAATTTTGCCCATTGGTTTGTATGTGAACAGATCCGTTGATGGCACCGTATATCGCATCCACAGCGTCGGAGGGGATGTACGCCAAACTTGTTCCGCTGTCGATGAGAGAAATAGCAGTCCCCTTCTTCGCTCCCTTGACTGTCGACTTTAGTGCCACGTTGTGGCCATTGACCTGCATGCCCGATAGCGCGATAGTCCAGCGCGATGACGTCGAAGGCGCAAGGGGATATTTAGGTGTCCCGGAAACATCCTTGAATTGTGGATCGTATTCTCCAATCGTGATAGCGCCTCCAGACGTATTTTCATTATCAATCGTGCGTTCGAGCGCCAAAGCCATAAAATTCGGTGTTGACGGATTTTGTTCAAAAAGGTTTGCCATTATAGGACGGGCGGCTTTGTTCTTGATTTTTTTCTCGATCACGGATAGTGATATAAAGCCAATGCCGAGAATTCCATCAGTCGCTTGCTCGTATGGTTTGTCAACATTTAAAAACGCTAAAAATAATAAGGAGAGGTTAAAGGAAGCTCTGATAAGGGTCACCTTGATTTTGCACTTGATAAGTCCCGAGTTGAACAGTGGTGTAAGCGATGTTTCCTGAGGCGGAACCAATTCCATATGTGAGGTTGATATTGTCAGATGTCTTGCTGTTAATCTTGATTTGTTGACCGGTGACCCACTTGCGTCGATACAATAAATTCGAATATAAACTACAAAACAGAACACTGCTCACCAGATCGCTGGACCCGGTATCGAGAACCAGGTTGAAATCTAGGTCGGAAAGGTCAGTGAATGTAGCCCCTAATAAGATGCACTACTTGCCATGTCCTCCTACGTTGACCTGCCCGAGGTACTACACGGAGATTAAATACACGTTTGTGACCGAGTTCGCAATGCGTATACTCACCTCCAAGTCCGATTCACTAGTAACTGAAACGAGTGATCCAAAAGTTGTGTTCGTAGCATCGTTTGTTGGTTTGTAATAAGCATTAAAATAAAATCCAGTCGAATGGTCGTCCCTAATGATGGCAAGGGCATTGCTTTCCAGAAGCTTGCCGCAGACGATGAGAGCGAAGGCGAGAGTGGCGAAGTGCGTTGAGGACATACTTGCTATGTTGAATGAATGAATGTTGAAAGGTGAATAAATGACAGACATTCGTTTATCTGATTATAAACAGCCAGAACATGCGGATATTGGTTATTATCCGAGTCGCTGATGACGCAGGTCTACTCATTCTACTGAATTGATTTTAGTTCAAACGAGCTAACCTTGACGGTGTATGACGTCGTGACACTTGAGAACTTCTGAGACATTGCGGATGTAGCCGCGGAATCATCAAAAGTGAGGGAGATTGGTACTTTGAGAGTTTTCTTTCTTGACGATCGCGAGAAAGCATCGAATTCTTCAATCCACGACAGCCTGAGGGATATAGCACGTCCAAAAGGCCGATACAAGTGGTAGGGGAGGCGTTTAGCTAGAATTACAATTCGGACTGGAGCTTCACAGGCGGGACCACTAACTATGAGCCCGAGCGGTCCGACCGATGCATACCAAGGTTCTGATAGTTTGTGCAACATTCTATACAATCAAAATATGAGTCTACGCAATAATACCAAGGAGCGAGCACTGGACGATTCATGCATAATCTGCCCTGCAGATTTTGCCATCTGCCCTTTTATATCCACGCCAACGAAAGCGAACGGAGGGGTGTCCCAGATTTGAATATCTTCATCGATCAAATCCCCTGTGTTGAAAGCACGCGCCGTCGCAGCAAGGCCATTCACACATACAAGATCGGTTTCCTAATGGCCTGATTAGCACTCTTCTACATCCATTCGATACCGTCGAAAATCACTGGAGGAAATAACATTCTGATCCGCTGACTGTCATCGCGTCGCAGTGAGAATCGGTGTCCAATCGGTGTCATGGTAGATCACATACCATTGAAGCTGAACCTTAAGAGTCTACGGTGCTCCCTCCCGCCACCTCCAGTATCTTCCAATCTACTTCGATCTGCTCCTGCTGAAATATTTCCTGTATTTTCCCAGCGATACTATCAAAATTGTGAGTTGCAAGCGCAAGGATGGTCGGCCCTGCACCAGAGAGGCAAATGCCAAGCAGCCCAGGATGTGAAGCAGGCGTAATTAAGGAAGTAACCGCTGGCAGGCCAGGTATCTGAAATGGTGGTCAAGACGTGGAACCTACACAGAATGAAAACTACGCACAAGAGTTTTTCGATACGGCTGATGCACGCGGTCTTTCATAGCCTCAAAAATTAATTCTGAGTCTGGTGGCGTCTGACCGAGAGCTGTGGTGAGGACGGCTAATCGTTGCATATTAAAAACCTGCGAGGGCATGGATGTTTTTATTCAAGACATTATACTTTTATACATATACGAGAGCACGTACCAGATCTTTCCTCGAGTAACTCTCTGGCAGAACAGCTCGTGCTTTTGCCGTACTGAGTTCAAATCGGGGTATAATGGCAACAGCTTTGATGCTGCTGTTCCATTTAAATCGGACGTAGTGACCGATACCCAACGGCGGAACAGGTGGGGAAAGACCCCAGTCTTCTCCAGCATCAGGCGGGTATTCCGGGAGGACTTCAGAGAGGGGTACTTGAGCTGCTTCAGTAGCCTGTGGGTCTAGCTCTCTAAGGTATGATCCCACAAATCCTCCGACAAGCGCAGCTGTCACATTGTCGGGGTGACGCTCTACCATGAGCGCGTAGTCCAACATTCGCTCTCGGGAAAGGTTGAGTTTTCCGAGACTGTCTCCGAGGAGAACGCCTGCAATGACCGCTGCACCGGACGAGCCAAGTCCGCGTCCAAAAGGTATTTGGTTGTGGCAGTGAATACTGAGGTCGGGAGGGAATGTCCTATGGCCATTGCAACGTAGCACGTAGAGTGCTACGCGAGTCATGAGGTTACGGTAGGGATCTAGCGGGACTTCGTCGGCTCCTTCACCTGAATATGTAATCACTGGTAAGGTAGAGGTCTCTCCGATGGTGACAGTGAGAGTGAGATAGAGTGAAAGAGACAACCCGACAACATCGAAGCCAGGACCAATATTGGCCGAGGTTGCTGGAACACGTATGATAAACGAGCTGGTCATGTCAGTGATAAACTATACATGATGGTTAAGAAATGATCTGGATGTATTATAAATATATCTGCGGACCTTTATACGTAGAAGAAGCGAGGGGAGCTGATCGTCGACAGAAGTCGGCGAAGGATGTTTTTCAAGTCAATATTGTGATCCAATTGTGGCCGATCAAAGTATCACTTTTGTTTGTTTGGATCTAAGGCTTTTGCCAAACAAACACCGCAGAGTACTTCGGGGAAAATATTTCATACCACAGAATTCACACTTGGAGAGACTCGGAGGCTGATTTATTAGCTATTGCACAGTAACTCGATCTCTCTGAACTAAAGCTATCAACTGTCTTTTCTGGATGCCTCTGATCACTCTGAGCTCGCCAGTAAAGAACACCACTTTCCTCCACCGAATTATTTTGCACGTGCGCATAAAAATTAAGATTTTACCCAATATGATCTTCTGCTGGAGGTAATATTGGACCTAGCTCCTCGTAATGAAATAGGTGACGTTGGTGTTTCGGGTGCTTGTGAATTCTGCCTGATGCTTCAACATTTACAAAGTATTGCCAACTTGTATCGCCTGGTTAATGATTTCATTTATGGAGTGATAGAACTATTTTGATGTAAGGTAATGACCTAGGGCAATAGCTACATAAAGGTTACACTGAATTGATGAGAACAATTTTACCCACTATGCATCGTGCGACGTAAATTCTATCAGCGATGGTCTTGACAACAAATGAGAATGCAAGGAAAGTAGCAATCTATAAACTCAAGCCAGTTGAGCCTTGCTATAAGGTCGTGAGTAGTATGCACTATTACAGCACGGGAATTGCCATATTATGTGCACTCTGTAGTGGGTGTGGGACTCGTGGTTGCGGGCGTACTTGTGAGGGTCAAGTGCTGGACACGGAAGAGACATCCGGGGTAGTCGAAGGGTGCGGCGAGCCACCGATGGAGGTTGTTGTCGTGGTCGTGCCGTTCTTGCCAGAGGCAACAACAGTGAACTGGTAGAGTTATCAGCGATAAGATGAATATTGCCGCAACTCGCAACTCACGTAGATCTGGTCATCCAATGCTCCGTGCTGCGCCACAGCGACAAGAACTGGTTGATGGTTCATCGCGCTGATAATGGTGGACATCTTATACGTTCCCTCAGGTAAACCACCAGTGACGTTGGCATAAAGTTGACCCTTTGCGTCTGCCTTGCCGTTCAGACCAAGGAAAAATGCGAACTTGTTGGGGTCGGTTGGGGTAGTCTGGGTAAGGGATTGAAGCGCCTCGATGACGAAGTGGGCGTGACCCTGAATTTGCCCAGATGTAGGATCGATTTGCTGGGGAGCGGCAAAGTAATTGGTATCCGGATTAACAAAGAACCCAGTCTGGAGTTCTTTCACCGCCAGCGTTACCTGGAAAGTGGTGTCCGCTGGAAGAACAGCCATGTTGTTAGGGGTGACAAACTTGGCGCTGGGCATATTCGAGGTGGAAGGGATGGCACCCATGGGAGCGGGGTTGCAGGAACCATTTTTAACCTGTTGGCCATTCGTTATAGGGAGATTGGACAACGTGGCACAGAAGTTGATGAAGTTGTTGGTGGAGGTCAAAGAGGGAACTTCGTCAGCCTCGGAGGTGTTTACATTCTGACCGTTCTTAGCAAAATTAGGAGCGACAAGGCTTGACAGCAAAGCTAGGGAGGTCTGAGCATTTGAGTTGGAATTTGACCCAGAGCCTGCTGTGGAAGTGGCTGCAGAAGCTGAGCTGGATGTAGTGGCCGCATTGGAGGAGCTGCCCGTCTTGCTTGTTCCGTTGGCGGTGGCGTCAGTGGCAGCAATGCGAGAGTTCAGGTCTGCTTGAGTGGTGCAAGTGATGCTAGTTCCGGCAGAGTTGACAAGAGGAAGTGCAGCACACCTGAGATAAGGCATTGGAAGGTCGACTAAGCATTGACACTAGAACATAGTCGATAGAACAAACTTACATTAAACCTGATCCACATGAAGTGAGGACGTACTGCCCGTTGACACACTGAGCAAACTCCCCATTGACACAGGCGTTGCCAGATGTACATGGTGAGGATGCAGTCAGCGACTGGAACTGGTTGCTGAAAGCAGGAGTTAGATTGTTAAGAGACTCCTGGAGTCAACGCGACGTACTTCAAATTGATCGCGTCAATACCATTCTGCAGTACGAAGCTTCCCCCACGGCGCTTGAGGCTCGGAAGAGCAGTGGCAAAGGAAAAGAGTACGAGAGTTATAAAAACGGAAACCTTCATGGTGTAGATGTACTGGTATGTCGTCGACTTCAGCGGCGAAGGTGTGTTTCGCAAGATTTGTTCAAGACCAGCTTGTGAAAGATGGCAGTCAATGCCGGGTCGTAAGTTGGAAGCAAAGAGGGTGAAGTGAAAGAAGGCAGTAGACACAGTCTACTTCGTCACTGACGAGATTGTGATGAACACGGCGAGCACGAAATGCATGCCGTTGCATGGTCTTTATACTTGACGAAAAGTAGTATCGGGAACAATCAACAATGGAACAAGAAGATATAACGGGATCATACGTATACATAGATTCACAATAAAGAAGAACCCGGTAGTCGCCAACGCGAGATTGCGTTGTGCCAGGTCATCCGTTGTTGTTCGACGTTGTCCACAAGAACGGTTCTTATTGTTCATCACAGACTACCAATCTCGGACTACATCTTTCAACCGACTCGCAAGGCACAATCGGTTTTGTAAACCAGTGACCTGCTACCTTCCCAAGTATCGCCAGCCAGCGCAGAGCACAGTGAAAGCTAATACAGATCGTACAACAAGATGTACTATGATTCTGTTCGTAATATTAGCTCTGAAGATGACCCCCATCGCCAACCAATCTCGTCGCGTTCCTGAAGAACAGTGGCAGAACAAGGGTATCAATCACTCCTCAAGGAAGAAGTAGTTGCCCATGACTGCCAAAACGATATCAAAACCTTATGAATGACTCAAAAGGCTAAAGACATACCCTTCTGCTCTCTGTCCTTCACGCTGTTAAGCTTGTTGACTCTTGGCCTGAAGTTCGTGGGATCACGTCTGAACGTGACCTCAAGTGATGCCAAGAAGTGGTTCATTCCAGTGAGGAGGGACTGCGGTCTGCAAAGCGAATTAACCACGTGAGCATAGTGTCGCCTGAATTTCTTACGGCGTAGAAGTTGCTCGAATAGCGGGCTCCCCCTCAAAGACAATGACGCGGTCAGCCAGATAGGTCGCCATGATGAAGTCGTGTTCGATGACAAAAGCAGTCTTCTTGGCATGAAGAATGAACCTGAGGAAAGTATCGATCAAATCGAAAAAAAAATGTAGACGACTAGACCGTTTGCTTACCGCTTGATCACCTTGCTTGCGATAATACGTTGCTCGGAGTCGAGGAAACTTCAATTCTTTGTCAGCGTATTCGTTTTGGGAGATCGATATTGGCATACCTGCTTGGTTCGTCGAGCAAATACACAGACACATTGGGTTTGCCTTAAGTCAGGTGTCAGCCAACGCGAAATGAAACCAAAGAAAGCACCCACCGAGTGCAAGGACAATAGCCACGCGTTGCAGCTCACCTCCAGAGAGCGTCTTCACATCCTGATCCATAATATTATCCAACGTCATCGGTTTGAGCACGTCTGTTTGGAATTGTGGGTGCATAAAGGCCGCTTTAATCTGCTTCAGCAGAAGCATACGGACAGTTCCTGGGAACTTTGGCGATATCGTCTGCGGCTTCAAGGACACCGCCAACTCCATTTTGTCAGCCTCGTCGTCCGGCGTCATCACGCCAGCAAGCAGACGGACAAAGGTTGTCTTGCCCGTCCCGTTTTCGCCAAGCATGACGATAATTTCTGAATCAGTAAAACTACCGGCCTCAACAGTGAGCTTGAAGTTGCCCATCGTCTTCGACATAGAGGGATAAGAATAATGACGAGTCTTGTCAATGATGAGCTCCTCAGCAGTCTCCATCATCTTGAAGCTCAAAGACTCCTCGCGGAAACGCAAATTCTCGGTGGGAATGAAACCGTCCAGGAAGATGTTGATACCTTGTGAAGAAATAAGCCATTTCACAGCGAGTTAGCGGGCAAGCTTGTACCTTCACGGACAGAATAAGGCATAGTCACAACACCATACATCGATGGCTTTCCGTAAAGACAACAGATGAAGTCTGAAAGATAATCCAATACTGACAAATCATGCTCGACAGCGATGACATAGCAATCCGGGGTGAGTAGGGAACGGATAACCTCAGCAGCCTTCAACCGTTGTTTTATATCGAGATAACTCGAGGGCTCGTCAAACATATATCTACACAAGATCATTTTAAAGCGTGGTTTATAGCGGAATTGGGACATACGCACACATCGGCCTTCTGAATACATGACATGGCGATCGCGAATCTCTGCAGTTCTCCACCAGAGAGTGCCGAAACTTCACGATCAAGAACGTTGTTCAGCTCCAGCTCATCGCACATTTTTTGCTTGTTGTCAAGCTCTAGTTTCGAGTCCAGCATTTGTGAAACAGTCAAGTTGCCTTTAATCGCCCGAGGGATGTGGTCGACATATTGTGGCTTGATAAGTGCCTTCAAATTGTCCTCGAGGACCTTGGTGAAATAGTTTTGCAGCTCGGACCCACGGAAGTAGCGTAAGATTTCTTGCCAATCGGGAGGATCCTGCCAGGTAAAAGACCGAGTCAATGTCGTCTTTGGACAGTCTCATACTACTCACATCGTAACGACCAAGATTTGGCTTCTGTTTTCCAGCCAGAATCTTTAGTGCTGTGCTTTTACCAATTCCATTAGTGCCAACGAGTCCGAGGACCTGGCCAGGTCTTGGGGTGGGTAATCGATGAAGTTTGAAGGCGTTGGCAGTATAACGATGCGTCACTTGTGATTCCAAGTTAGTCGGTAAGTTAATGATGGCGATAGCTTCGAATGGGCATCTAAGAGCTTTCTCAATCATGTGAACGATCCTCGTCAAACAACCACTCACTTCTTTACACAGATACCACAACCAATACATAAAAACTCAGAGATGAACGCTATCTTATCGGTGGGCTTTACTTCTATGCAAAGTTTGCCTGGAAAGTAAATTAACATGAGCACTCCGCCTGTGTTTCTGGTGGAGGCGCACCCATTTTGACCACAGGGCATGACTGCTCACAAGCTGATGAGTGACTGATCTGACGTGACTGCTCGAGAGGGAGCGGTGCATCACCTTCTTGCATTCCTGGGCACATCGCTTTGGCTTGCAGCGATTTGCGTCTACGATGGCGATACGAGTAATTTTATCAGCCATCGTTGCGGGTTAGAGATGGCGGTTGGATCTTGGATCTGACTCTTTGCTTGCAGTGACGGATCGGCAGCAGTACTAGGTAGGTGATGCAGCGAAGTTGATTGGCCACGACAAAGCATATAATTATTTAAGCGATTTATAATAACTCTTTCTGGTTATCTTATCTCTCGGGTACTTAGACCCAGTCGACTCAAACTGCCATGGCACTACCTGAGATCGTGACAGTCGATGCTGTACGTGTTTATGTCGTCAACGGAAAAGTTGGACAATGACAATACTCTCTGCGGATAACCTCTCGTATGTAGATCCTTTTCGATCTGGATGGGTAGTTGTCAAAATCAGTCTTCTTGATCTGCCATGGCTGATCGCTGTACGCCAGGACGCTCATAGATTCCACTCCTGGCGTCATTTCAGCCTGGAAAACATTCGCGGAGGAATACAAACTTGGATCGCATCTTCCGATCGTGCAGAAAACTCATGGACGGAGACTTGCTGATACCCTGAAGGACGAGACAATATGCAATATCCAGGACACAGAACTTTTGGATGTGGGCGCGACCTCATTTCATGCTTGTGATGGCCCCGCTAATTCTGCAGAGCGAAATTTTGCGCTTCGAGGACCTGGTGATCCAGGGTAGCCCAGTGGCCCTAGAAGGAGCCATCGAGTTCTTGACTCAGGTAAAACTTTCGAAGTTTCGAAGTTACACATATCTTGTATGATCGGCTGACTACATCGCTCAAAGCTCGATTCCCATCATGACATGCGCTCGAGGTGGACAATTGTTACATCAGGTAGTGTGGCAATCTTGTCTTGTTAATGGTGCACCGGAGCTCCCTGAACCATAGCCTCGAGGTACTATGCAACTCAGTGCATACCAAAGTGCAAAATCCCGGTGCCTACGTCAGGGTTTGTGACGGCAGACGATGTCAATGAAGGCAAGCCAAAGCCCACGCCGTATCTTGAGGGAGCAAAGAAACTTGGGGTTGATGTGACTAAGTGTGAGTCAGACGCTACTCATTCCTTTGCAGCACCTGATTTGCCCCAGGTCTGGTCATCGAGGATGCACCGTCCGGAGTGCAAGCAGGAAATAGTGCTGGTGCAAAGACGCTCGCAGTTTGTACCTCCCACAAACGCGAGGACTTTGAGAACTATTCGGAGGAAATAAAGCGTCCCACGTATATCATTGATGATCTGACCGGGTGAGTCACGATGCACTCAGCAGCATTCATCACTCACGAAATAAACCATTCGTAGAGTACGCGTGAAATGGGAGAACGGCAAGATTCAACTCACGATCGATACTCGTAGAAGACCTGATGGATCAGCAATTTTGTAGACAGACCCCCACCAAGTAGTGGTTTTAGGAATCCTCAGACTTTTAGGCATGATAACATTCAGAACAGGAGGGTGCTCAGCAATGACAGAGGCCGCCCCACCGCGACGAACAAGGAATTGGCTTTCGCAGAGTCGCCGGAACGATAACTCTGGTTAAAGATACTAGAGTGAACAATACTTAAGTTGCCCACGCTTGCAATGGCACTTACCTCCTTTTCGTGATGCTTCACAATTAAGCGATTCGAACGGACTCGGTGACCGTCACGGTGTGAAAGGGAATCAGCGAACATTTGGCTCCGAATCCTCAACGACACTAGTATTTCTTTCGGGCGGTGGTGCGCTGACAAGTACTCTCCGTGTTGAATGGCAACATTGACATGCTTTTTAGAAGGAACAACTATCTTCATCTGTAAAGGGTTGTCTAGACAGTCTAGGGGAGATTAATGTAATGCAGTGTCGTGTCCCAGGCCATGTGATGTAGACAAGCATATAAAAATTTGTATACTCAACATATGAATCAAATCATTTACTATCATATCAAAGAATACAGAGTATGGTGTTGTACAAAATCAAGGCGTCATGTGCAAGTGGCCAAAGGAGCGCGAATCACCTTGCTTCCTGTGCCGAAGGCACAACGGGTGTGGGCTAGTAATGATGAAGACAACAAGAAGAACAACAAACTAGGGAGGGCGACGACTGCTGACATTGTGCTGACAAAGATTAGCGTGCCAAATGGAGTACTAGTTGTGCGTGAACTGGATTGAGGCGATGAACAGAGATTTTTTTTGCTAGACTTGTACCCTGGAAGAGGTTACAGGAATTTCCACTTCAGCAGGTATAATATATCATAAACTACCCTCCGACTACAATCTTTCTACTTCTTCCAGTGGCTTGCCGTGAGCCGCCGCGTATAATGCTTCTTTGTCCCCAGACTCGTCCACGAGAGCACGCAACATACCCTGTTCATTTTGCAATAGCTCCAATGGACTGCCAAATTCGATCTGTACAACTTGATCAGTATGGGAATACGATACAAGATGAGTTACTCACAAGTTTACCGGCATCAAGCACCATCTATTGAACAGATCATAAGTCCTCAGTGCACGATATCCCAATTTCAAATACGCACAATCTTGTCAGCATCAATGATCGTCTGCAACCGATGTGCAACGATAATCTGGGTCACATTATTCAGCTCATTGCGGAGAGAAGATTGGATAGCAGAATCGGTCTTATAATCTGCAAAGGATTATAGCATGATAAAAATTCACGACGTGAGGTACACACCAATAGCGGAAGTTGCCTCATCCAGTATAAGCAGTTTGCTTCCGCGGACCATAGCTCTAGCCAGAGCTAAGATTTGGCGTTGACCAACTGATAGATTCCCTCCTCCGCTTGCGATCGCACTGTCTAATGTTAACCTCGCCTCGGACTCGTCTTGGACAGCAAAGAGTCCGGCAGCGCGTAAAGCATCGTAAAGCACCGCATCATCGTGCTGATCGAAGAGATCTAAGTTCTGACGGAGCGTTCCGCTCAGGAGCTCGGGCTGCACGTGATAAAACGTATTAGCGATGTGAATGAGTAACGGCACAAAGAACGTACGATTTGAGGTATGATGGTCACGTTGGACCGCAGGGCATTCAAATTGAGCCCACTTGTCGGAATCCCATCATAATAAACATCGCCTTCTGTGAAAATGCAGCGAAGAAGCGAAAGGGTCAAGGAACTCTTCAGGACAGTCAATATATGGCAGGGTAGATAACGCAAACAAGCATCACCTTTCCGCTTCCAGTTCGCCCCACTAAATTCGGGTTAGCGATTGAAGTGGAAGTGGAAGTAAGCTCGCGACACACCGATACCAACGCGTTCACCTGATTTGATGTGGAAAGACAGGTCCTGCAACACTTTAGGTCCATCCTGCAAGCGATGGTTAGGTAGAACGCGGAGACATGAGCTAATACTCACCAATGAGTAGCGGGCCGACAAATTTTCTACGCGGAGATCACCGCTGGCAGGCCAGTACGCAGGCGGTTGGCCGCCTTCGGTAGACTTAGGTTCCTGTTCGATCTTGATATAACTATCGATCCGTTCCAGACTATTTCACATAAGCAACAGTCGGAGACATTGTGTGCCCGTGCTCACCTGTTGCCTGCACAAATCACTTAGACATAGAAGGAGTTATGCGAGAAAGTAGCTCACCGCTGACTTCCACCTCATTGAGGATACGAACCCACCAAAGGATCATGGAACTGAAACCGACTGTAAGGTGTGAGTGGAAATCCGCGATAGGCACATGTAGATAAATTCACCTGCCATGTTCAGAGAGAAACCAATGTTTGACGCCTCATGGACTCCACGACCGTACACTAGATAAGCGGCAAGACCAGCCGAGAATCCACCACCGATGATATCAATACGGACACAAACCCAACTGAGAACATCCGTTAGCAGCCAATCGCTCCACAACCAACAAAACGAACCGATTCAAGTTATAGAACATGCGCCCTGATTTAGTGTAGCGATCGATGCGATTGAGAGATTCGTCTTTAAATGCCTCCTCTGCACCATACGCTCGGATCGATGCTGTTTTAATGAATGAGCTCGCATATCATAGAAGCCCGGTGATCGCTTACTAAGTCCTGCAATAGCAGCCCCGAAGTGGCCAAGCACCGGTGCTTTCGCATTGCTCATCTCTCGCTTGACTGATAGTTGAGCTTTCATGTAGATGCGACCGACCCATCCACCTAGCAAGCCGATAAAGAGACCGGGCACCAAGAAGACAGGCGTCATGGCCACAACGGCTCCGAGTTTCACGATCATCGTCAAAGAAAGTTCAACGACCCAACCAATTCCCTGCGCAAACGGACCATCAACTAGACAACCTATCAGCGAATGTTGGCCATCTAGAAGCAAGAGACTGACTGGCTCTTATGTCCTGTGTGCACCGGGTGATAACTCGAGATGTAGGTGTCGTGTCTAACCATCTGTCCAGTAATGAATGCGTGCGCAACCGTAAAGAATTAGAGAACACACCTTAACGTTGTTCCAAGTACAGATTGAATGAGTTTCTTGTGAATGGATCGTGACGCCCGCATCGAACCCCGATAGTACATGTAATACCCAGCCGAATACATGAGACAGCCAGAGAGCATGAGCAAGGCATATCCAGCGAGATAGCTTACGATAAAGGTGAGTGACAAATCCACAAACAGTAGCTATTCTTACAATTTGACATTGACCTCTGACGGTAGATGATCTTCGTATTGAGATGCCCAGTACCCAAGGAACCAGGTTTGCACAGTGTTGGTGAAGTCCGTCAACCCCATCAAAGCCAAGAACGCGACCCAGAATGTCATAGGATAGTTCCCCCCCAAGCCGGTCAGGTAGAGCTTGACTGAAATGCAACATCAACAAAGTACCAAGGATTGTAGAGGGAGGGACCAACAAGCTGGCCAGGAAACATGACCCTCTGCAATCTCCTCAGACATTACCAACTTGCCATCGGACTTGGCCTTCGGTTCTTCTGGAGTGTCCACGACCTGAGCCTCTTTATGGAGGACTTCCTGTTCTTTAGCCATTTCCGCTGCAAGCTTGTTGTCCTTTGCAATGGCCTCCGATATCGATCCATGGCTGACAATCCGTCCATTGGAACCCATAGACACGACGAAGTGCGCTATAGAACTCGCCATAGCAACGTTATGTGTCTGTACTGTCTTAGAAAAGTAGTCACATGTAACCTACATTGCACGTACCACGAGGATAATTGTTCGATCTTTGACGAGATCTCCTGCGAAACATTTATCTACAATCCACTTGGACGTGTGGACATCCAGAGCAGCCAAAACCTGTTTGTGTCTACTCACTAATAGTTCAAAATAGAGATGGAATGACCAACATCATCAAGCAGCAGTGTGTTTGCCGACGAATAGATAGCTCTTGCAAGGGTAATTCGTGCCTAGCATGTTTCAGCGGCCGCGTACCCACTCGTGAGGAATGTGATTACCTTCTGACCGCCACTTTCAATACGAAGTCAGACTTATGCAAAACGAAGGCTCAGCTCGTTGAACTTACCTTAGCGTAAGACCCTTTTCTCCAACTTCCGTTTGGTCGCCCGCTTCGAACAAAGTCAGGTCACGCTCCAGAGCACACTGATACAAGACTGCACTCAAACATGTCAACAAACGTTCACAAGCAGCGCAACTGAATATTCACCTTTTTTGTATCGAATCTCATCATAGGGTGCGCCAAAAAGGATGTTGGCCTGAGAGCTACTTCAGCATACGAATAACTGATTTTGCAATGTCACATACCCGAATGGTTTCATTCTGGACCCAGGACTCTTGCGCGGCATAGGCTACACCGCCTTTGCGAGGGAGGTTAAACCAAGATGTTGGACCAGAGGGCGTGAAATGCATTTCGCCTGGGCAGTAGATTGGAAACATGTGGAAACAAGGTCCAACAATTACCCACCGAGCAGAGCCATAAGCATTGATGTCTTCCCAGAACCAGTCGGTCCGACGACAAGGTTGATACAACCGTGTTGGAAGTAAATCTCACCATCGATGCGAAGCCTGAACTTGCGCTTCGACGGTGTCAGCGACCCATGAGATTCATTAGACCATGCAAAGACAGCGTCTCTGAAGCCGATGAGGTCAGATTCTTCTTCTGACTGGACAAAGAGCTGGACTCTGTCGTCGTCCTGCTGTTCGTGGGCATCCAATAGTTCTGTGTCAGTCAGGAAACTGTTGACGCGATCCAGCGATACTTTAGCTGGAGAGCATCGTTTTGTCAGTGATTTCGGAGTAGACAAAATGATTACCTTGAGTAAATCTTGGAATGGCGAAGAACACCATGTTCAACTGGTCTCTCAGGATGTCAAAAACTGTCAGATGAGTAACATCAGTCACTCTAAACAAGTGAGTAACAGTGTGAAGCTTACCTGACATCGACGAAAAAACCTTTGAAGCTGGAATACCTGTCAGGTCAATAAAGTACAACACAGTCTATACACTGACCAGATAGGTTTTGTCCCATAATAAGAGTCTAAGAGAGAGATTAACAAACTTGTTTTGCATGTAATCGAATGCAACATACGAATGTCATGTAAGAAGCCATCATGGTACACAACGGAATTATGTAGCTATTCATGCGTCAGTTTTGGTTGTCACACCAGTTAACGCGGAAGACATACTTCAAGTTGTTGTTCACCAGTTCTAAGATCTTCGTCTTCCACGTCCAGTCAAGTTCTACTTCTCTTCTCTCGCTGATCCTCGCGTCCAATTTCTCTTCCCATCCGAACAGCTTGATCATACGCAGAACATTCATAGCTAGCGAGCCATAAGCACCAATTCTACACCGATGATGCTCGACTTACTTTCGGTCACGGTTTGCACCCGGGCATCCGTCTGGGGATACAATAAGCATCGACCGACCAATCAACAGAAAGCCCAACCTTGTGCATTTTCTCTGCCTGCACCTTTTGAATCCGTTGGGCAACGTACCCAGGGAGAGGGAACAAGACGATCATAACAGTCAAGCCAGCAAAGGCACTTGGTAAATGTCCATCAGTCAAGTTAGACAGCAGTTTGACGACACCCACCTCCAGCCAAGAATTTCGTACAAGAACCAGATGCACATGCCTACTTGAAGTGGCATGTACAACGCTGGACGAAAGTACGCATCAGAAACCACGCGTCCATCAGAGTTAAGTGTGACTTACCGACCATGAGGAAATCTCGTCCATCGGTAATATTGCTCAAGTCAGTTGTGACAAGATTATTAATTTTCCCAACAAGGTTGTCAGCACTCGAATGCTTTTTCGGCGAACTGTCCAGTTCTTCTTTGACATCCTGGGACTTTTGCTTGCCTTTTATCGTGGAAGATATTGATACGGTCTCGGCACTGGCCTGCAGCGTCTCGTCGCCACTGCCATCTGTACTTTCATCCACAGCAGCAGTGCTAGATCCAGCTACAGATGCACTGTCTGGTGTAGATGGTGCCGTAGACTCCCCAGACTTCTTGCCGTCGTCGGGGAGCTCAGCTTTCATTCGGATTCGGAGCGCATGCTCGAAGACCAGTTGCGTGAGAATACCCTCCGTGTGCACGAGTGCGCGTGTCTAAAAAGCCCGTGAGTGTGATTACTAGTTATTGAACAATCGTACCCACCGCAATGTAAATATACCACTGCCATGCCAAGGAACCCACGAGTGGTCCTAAGAACAGCCAGGATATCCAGACCCATGGACGGACCACAGCACGCTCGCCTTTCGTCTCAATATAACTAAGCAAATCGCATGAGATGTCAGAGAATGTAACAACCAAACTACTTACAGCAGAAGTTGATTAATTCCAATGGGAGCGGCTAGTCTTGCCAACACCTGTCATGGGGAATTGTCAGACATATGGAGCCACGGGCAAGAGAAACTGCATACCTGGAGAACAATCATAACAGACATGACTATATACTCAACGCAGAAAGTCTTCATGAGGCCGAAGAATATATGTCGCCTTCGGCTCCCGGAGAAGGGGTCAAGATGCTGCAACGATTATCAACTCGCCTCCTATGATAGTAATGTCATATACTTACGGGGAAACTCTTCTTTTTGAGGTTCCTGGAATAATCATGGTCGGCCAGTGGGGGAAGTTCTTCGTGCGACAGGTGGGGAACTCGATACGCCTTGAAGACGATGGGGTCCAGCCAGGTATATAAAATCATAGACAGCCAAGAAGAAGTTTGCTCGGGGTGAGGATTGTCAGAGACGTTCTTTAAAATGAGGTGAACATTGGTGATGAGAGGTCTATGTAATACTATGACATACCGCAGGGTCTACTGGAACATATTGTCTCGGGCTCACGAGAGGGAATACGACGCTTGACAAAAAAAGAATAGTGACTTTCGCCCACAATAAGGCCCCTTCTTGAAAATCCTTGGGTCGTTCATGGAAGGTTATAAGGGGCCACAGATCCCGGTACGCATATACCGCAAAAACTGCAAAGAGAAGAGTAGCCAGGTGATTGGACACCAGCCTGCTCCATCGGGGTTTCGTTGTCACCGAAACGAGCCCGAGAATAGATGCATAAGCCTGCAGAGAATAAGCGAATATCGAAACAGATAACCACAATCACCAACAGCAGTCATGCACAAGGCAAATTGCAACCACTCAGCGCGAGAGAACGGAATGTAGCCATCGGAGGGATGGGACCTGCGATGCTTTCCTTTGGACAGTTTGTTGGATCCGGTTGCGTGCTCTTCACGTTCATCTGATATGAAAGTAGCTAATGACAGTCCCAGAAACGCAAGACAACCGATAAATCTTGCAAACTTGTATGCATATATGACCAAACCACCATGTTGAGAGATGAATACTTTCGCCTCGGAGAAAAATCCATCAGCTATAGTAGGTTCATCGAAGGAAAGGTTGGGCTCTTCCTCGTTTTTAGGGGGCAGAAAACGCGACCAAAGCTTTTTGACTGGCTTAGATAGCGTTATTAAATGTAGCAAGAGAAGAAGCGCGGATGCAGCGGCAAAATATGCTGGAATCATGAGTGTGCTGTACCACACTCTGAGAATTGAGGGTGTCAGAAACTTCAGGCATCAGGAGCACAACACTCACGCATTCAAGTTGCCATGGTTTATCGGTTCCCAGTCGAGAGACTGAGAAACGTCAGACCTCAAGACGACCTGCCATGGACTAGGGTCGGTATACCGACTCCAGAGCGACATTTCCTGGGAAACAGGCTGGTATTGCGTGTCTGATCAAGTTACGCAGTAGAAGAGTGGGGAAGTTGAAATCAACAACGTTATAATCAACAACTTTATAATGAGATAGATGTCCACATGGTTCAACACTTTCGGATGAACTTCAATTTATTATACGCGCCAGTACCGGGGGTCCTTGTTTATCCCTATTTGGATGTTGTGGGGAAATCAGGAGCATGTCTAAACAACTTGCTCAACACTGTCATGGCTGCTCCAATCGCCGAGTCCTTTGCACCTAAGTCATCCTCTTCAGAGTCGCAACACGGACCAATTCCCCTGTTTGAACATCACCTCAAGGTCTTGACAGACTCATATTTAAGCTTCTTCCAAGAAAGGTTCGTCCACTCAGTCATCCCAATACACCATCTAACAGTGGCATGATTCCCGTAGAAAACGTATCGAAGAAGTGTAGTGAGCGATATTTTGTATATAGTTTTCCAGGATGCGCTTTGACACGCGTTTCAGCATCGAATCCCTGCTCAAACTTCACCGGAAAGTGAAATCCATCGACAACTATTTAGACGATCGGACAGAACTTAGCACTTCCAGGAGAGCGTGGAATGAAGTTCGAGATAACATCGAGAGAGGTTGGTCTTACTTCAATCTCAGACCTTACAGTTGTCCCTTATAGGCGATACAGAAGCACAAACCAGACAAGCATTTCTCGCAACGCTTACTGTAGATGTCGTTAACGCCTTGACGTCACTAAGGGTACGTCTGCCCCCTCCTTCGGCGTCTTGTCGGATCTCTAATCGCTGATTTTAGGAGACGCAGGAACGTACGCGCAAACGCATCAAAGAGGATTTAAAAGAGTCTGGCAGTGCCTACACTGACTATGTTGAGAATACATTACCAAAGCTGAAGCGCGCATACCTGAAAAAATGCCAAGAAGTCGAGGTTAGTACCGAAGTAGTAATTTCTTGCAGTCACCTACGATGTGTTTCAAGGATCACAAAGCTGCTGCCGCCGCCACGCCGCCGCATTCAATATCTACTACTAGTACTACGCCATATTCAGAACAAATCGGAACTACCTTGAGTACTTCGCGGTCAAATCCTAGTTTGCCGTCCCGGCCTGTTGTCACTGCCCCTCAGCCATTACGCCCTCTTGATAGACGGCCCTCTGGAAGTGCGCCTGGACCACGTAATCGGTCGCCATCTACTTCGGGCACCTTTTCTGATTTTGCTCAACACGGTATGGCATAAATATAGCATATATTGATTCCGACTTGACTCAATCAAGTGCCTATTAGGAAAGAAACAGCTTAATCAGCTTATCACATTTTTAGATAAAAGCGGTACTGTGAAGGAGAGCTTGGGTGTACGCTCAGAAAATAGTGCGCTTCGTGCTGTCCGTGCGAAACGAGAAGCTGATGAGGCTGGTAAGTGATGCGTCGGTATACGCAAGCCCTGCGAGGTTAATTTTAGCACAGATAGAGAATACCGAAAGGGCGTGCATTGGCTAGAGACCCTTAGACTCAGGCGCACCAAGATTCTTGCAAGTGGTTACAAGGTAATTTTGTTAAGTAGCCGACATCATCTACTGGCAGCTGACTAGTAGGCATTCAGAGCCTGGAGACCTTTGTGTATGAATATTCGAATACAGTCAAAAATGTCTTGGAGAAATATCTTGATAACATGACGTGCGTATATTTTGATTGCATTACTTGCTGTCGCAGTTCTGAGTCTGTCGGTAGTGCGACTACTACGACACAGACACAGCTATCATCACACGGACGTTCCGTGGTCGACAAGATCTCCCCAGAAAAAGATGTATCACTTGTCACGACCTTCATTCCTCGTTCATTGGCATCGGCAATAGCCAAGCCAATACTTTACTATAACTACAATGTTGGCGAATGCAACGACCTCATCTTCGGCGTTAGTCTGGTGGACTATGCGACTGCCCGAGGCCTTGGGGAAGGCGATATTCCAAAAATTTTGCGTATCTGTGTGGAAGAAGTAGATCAGAGAGGATTAGACGCAGAAGGCATTTATAGGGTAAGCCCTGGTGCGATTTTCTGGCTTCAGATGTTGATAGTCATTGCAAGGTATCCGGCAGGCATGCTATTGTACATGATGTAAGTCTATCAGCTTTTGCAGACCACATGCTTTTCATCAGCATTCCGCAGCTACAACATAAGATAGAGCGAAACGAAGCCAGTTTTAAGTTTAACGGCCTCACTGACGATGTTTATGCTGTATCCTCACTATTGAAGGTATTGTATTCTTTTGGTGAATATGCTGCCACGACATTGATGCTTCATTTCTAGCTGTATTTGCGTGAGCTTCCGGAACCATTGTTTAGATTTCCACTGCAGGATCGTATAGAGCATACGGGGGACCGAGGCAAGCATTCGGGAGCGTAAATCATCCCGAAAACCATCTGACCTTGTATTAAGCGGAACACCAGTCGAATCAATTTGCCCTCCTGCGTTCGAAGATACGTCGGCTACCTGCCGTCCACCGTGCGACTCTGCGCGCTCTGGTTGAACATTTAACTCGGGTAGCATCCAATGCGGATAAGAACAAGATGGACGCAAAAAACCTAGCGATTGTATTTGGCGCCGTCATTTTTGGTGAAGATGAAATTCCAAAGGCCGGTGACCTTTTGAGTGTTCAGTCATGGAAAGTTAGTCATTCTTCATTGCTCGGATTGCCTGAGCTAATCTTCCTGAATCCAGGATACTCTGATGGAGGACATGATTAACAATGCCCGAGAGATTTTCGAGGATCTCCCGCCTGCCAGCAACTCTCCCCCTCTGCCTGCTGCACCACTCGGTGAACCCATACCTGTGTACTCGTATGGTTCATCACACACGAGGATTGGCAGTGTTCCCCCAAGGCCACGATCCCCGAGAAGCCCAGATGACTTCACTCCTCGTCTCCCCACACGACCGACAGGCAGCATACACCCTTCGCTTCGTGCAAACCCAACTTCGCCGACACGCGTTAACATGGAAATTCCTCCATTGCCATCACGAACTACTCGTGGCGGAGACGATGAGTCATCGCCGTCGCCCACCGGTTCTGCATCAAAGCGCACAGAATCGGAGATTGACATATCGCCACCCTCATCGCCTTCAGCGCTGTCACTTCCCATCTCTCCTGTGGGCGAAGTGACAAGTGAACCAATACGATAGATTACCTCTTTCTTGTACATCGAGTTTCAAGATGGAACTTTTAAGCTTTTAACAAACACTCTCGCTCAGGGTAATAGTGTGTTTCTCTGTGGATAATTAGCGTCTACAATATTAGGCACGAACCATGTTATACATGCATGTTGTTACTTGTGATCAATGATTTTGTGCATCTACAAATCCGTGCAGCTAAATGTTACAAAGAGATATCTGTTGACGAGTGGTATTGCTCAATCACCCAGTCCATATCCATTTCCTCCTCTCGAGCTCGCTGGGCTTGCCAGGAGGCCTGCCACTCTATGACGCGTGGATGAGCCAATACCCTGAAAGAACATCATCATGTCAGTCGATACGCCCAGTAAAAATTCAATCCCAACCTTGAAGGGTCAAAACCGACTATCTCCAGTCCTTCCAGGCTTGTGGCTCTCGAAAGGGCGACATATGCTTCCCAAAGGCAAATCAGCTTCCATAGACAACAAGACACAGGCTCAATCGTTCACCTTGCCCCTTCTCAAAAATCCTCCTCAGATCAACCTTTACTCGACTCATGGTTTGGCCCTGAGCCTTGTGAATGGACATTGCCCAGGAAAGCACGAGAGGCACTTGCACTCGTTGTGCTTCGCAGTTACCTTTCAGGCCCTGGACATCAAATGGTAAGGGCGCACAGAGAAGATGTAGCCCATCCGTGAATTTGACGAGTGGAAACTTCTCGTGTCTTCCAAATACGTGTTCATTAAGAGCCAATAGGCCTTTGTACTTGACTTCCGTGTCTTCACCATCAACCTTCGCATTAATGGTAGGAAGAAAGTCTCCATTTTGGGAACGCAGAGGTTTTGCCTCAAGGTCAGCAATGTCGATAAGGCGCTTAATCGCATCGTGTGTAGTGATGAAGTCAACCACTTTGCCAAGCGAGCCATTGACCAGCCTCCCTTGCAAAAGATTCTTTGGAGGTATGGTCAGACTCAGCCAATACAGTCATTTCGAGATACTCACTCTAAGAAGCATTACTTGTGCGCCAACCTGAATGTGTGGTGAATTAGGTAACACACTTAGACATACAGCAAGTCGCAACTAACCTTTAGAGATATCTCTCGCGGAGCAACCAGTCTCTCCAACAACCGCTCTGCGGCATCGACCATGATTCGCTGTCCATGCAAATTAAAGCCCCTAGACTCCATAGCGGTGTAAGTAAATATTTCCCCGGGTAATACGTCGAGATGCGTCTTATTGCATAACTCAACCTGGCTCTTTAGTGGAAACCTGTGGATGTCAATTACTACACGGAGCGAGGAAGGCTATAAACGCACAATTGAGTTGGACTTATGCCATCGGAGTATTCGACCTCACGGCTCAACTTGAAGAACTCTTGAATGTGCCAATCTTCCAATTGTCCTGACCTCGTCGCAGAGAGCATGTCAATAAACCCTGTATTTTTGTAAGATGCCTGGAAAGTTGCATGGAATCCGAAGTACTCACTAATGTCCTTCTGGCGGAAAACTTTTGTCAGCACAACTGGCTCGTCAACACATCGAGACCAAGATAGCGCATCGAAAGTAAAGGTAGGAGGTATTATCGTCGTGGAATCTTGCTCGGGAACAGGTGGAAGCTGGAAGAAATCGCCTGAGAGGATAAGCTATTCAACCTATCAGTAACCGAAAGGTAATACAAGGGCCAGAATAACAACTATTTACCTGTATACCTCCAAAAGGGCGATGGCTTTCTCGGACAATCCGACCTATCTCTTCCTATCCATTTAGTTAGATGAAGATGTAGTGCAGGCATGAAACCATACGAGTTTGTCAAATAAA
The DNA here is from genome assembly GCA_016695465.1 of Suillus americanus. NCBI lineage: Eukaryota > Fungi > Basidiomycota > Agaricomycetes > Boletales > Suillaceae > Suillus > Suillus americanus. Next base: position 1,349,765 of record MU177892.1, read on the forward strand.
CGGCCGTCCAGCATCGAAACTGCCAGACGTTAGCACAGTCGTCTAACATCGTAGGTCAAACGTACTTTCATCGATTACAAGGGCACGAGTGTCTGTCCACCGTTTGACCGCCCTTGAACTTAGGGCACCTACCAACTCCTCGACGGTTTCTTTGCCCAACCCTATGCCTGCCCAGGAGTGAATTGTTAAACCACCGATGTTCACGCCTGCTATGCCTGTGGGTGCGGTGATAGCAACCCCACCAAACTTATGTCGCAGCAATTTTATTGTTGCTCTCAATAGAACTGATTTTCCGGTTCCTGGAAAATTGTGCGTTGATTGCTTATCATAAAAAGCGGACATGCAAGCTTACCGGCTGGACCTGTGAAAAATATGTTTTTGCCACTTTCAACGAGTCGAAGAACCCATTGCTGCTCTTCAGACAACTTAATTGCTGGCGGAGGGGGGAGCGGCGGGGGAAGTTCGGCTTCTTGCAAAGGAATGTAAGGCGGAGGAGGCGTATGTCTGTCGCTATTTGGTATTGTCTGTAGCGTATTTAACGGCGATTCGTACTCTATCCAACGACAATCCGGTTGAGGTTCTGGATACCGTCTCGCAGATTCAAAAGAAACCATCGTGCTTGTAGACGTTAAGGCTGATTGATGGGTTGCAGACCTTACATCCCATGTAACTGTAGCTGTCGAACAGTACAACATGTTACCACATTCAAAGGGCCAGAACTAAGAATTATACACGTACTACTAGTAGTCGTTTGAGTTACAGACACACCGGACGTGGATACGCCTGTCATTTTAAGCCAAGCTTCCGCTTCCTCCAATGTGTCGAATCCCTTCCCGCTAGCACCGCTAAGACCAAGGGTCTCAAACAATAATCAATTGACGGAGATTGCGCTAAGTCGGCGAGGGTATACTTACTGCAGCCCGGAACTATTGCCGTACGTCAATACCCAACCTCAGTTACAGGTCGATAGTTTCAAGGGACTTACATCGTAGAAGTCCGAGTAAATTTTTGGGCCTTCGCGGCCAATGCGCACGGCATAGTATCGCGCTGGCATAGCCACCAACCGGAGACTGCTTGAAGGTTCCACAGAATGTTTTGGCGGCGAACACTAAGTATTTGAACGTTAAGCCTGAGGGAATGGGACAAAACGGTTTACAAGCTATTGGATACGCAAGTCAAACTTAAGCCTGCTCGTTACAACGCGTTAACTTCGCGTCTACAACTTTATTTAAATAAGATAATCACGTGATAGTCGAGTTGAATGTTGTGCAATGCAGTGAGCGGAAGTAACCTTTTTGAACACAGTGAACAAATTTGGAATACCTTTCTGGCCAGACGATGCCATGAATATGAACCAGAGCTTTTGAAATTTGCATGGATGAAAAGTTTAACTTATGAGGCATCATGCACACGTATTCTTAATGATTCTATGTAAGAATAGAAAACACTCAAAGGAGAGTCCTCAGTACTTCAGTCTCTCTATGACCCAACATTATCATAAACTATCCGAAATCCAAGCCATCTCATCGTTCTCACCGCACAAATATACAATACTTGGCACTGACTCGGAGGCACTCGAATAAGGTGTTTGAGATCAGGTTCAGCATGATGTCTGATGAGTTATTAGATAAACACCAATCCTATTGTCAGTAATGCAGACATCAAGTCCAGTAGGCTTCCCGAGATTCATCTCCGTCCATGGCCTCAAACTCATCATCCACGTACATCTGGTCACTCAGCATTTCGTATTCCATATTGTTATGCCACTCCAATACGCGAGGGTGCACCATCACTCTTGCAGCCATAACAAGGCGTAGTTAGTTCAAACACGGCAAAGCAGATTTTGAACGAGAGGCTCACTTATTTGGATGAAAATTTGATACTTCCAATGTGTTCATACTAGTAGCACGAGAAAGTGCAACATATGCTGAGAAGGCGACAGTGAACACGCGGAATGAGTTTTCAGGAAATACTTACCTTGTCCTTTCTCAAAAGTTCGCCCAAGATCCACTTTCACCCTTTCAAGAGTCTGCCCCTGAGACTTATGGACACTCAGTGCCCAAGCCAATATCAAGGGAACCTAATCTTGTTCATTCGCCGATTTTAAGCGAATATCAGGTGGCTCACCTGTCGTCTTCTTGCCTCTATGCCACCATCTGCATTATCGACCGTGAAGTCAGTTGGTACACACAGTATTTCTCTACCACACGTGAATCGGACAACGGGCCATTGCGAATTGTCGTAGTTGGCAGGGAGCTCAGACTTCGTGGGGAGACCACCTTTGAGACCTTCTTCCGTGGCAATTGGAATAGCGGTCCGCATAGCCTCCTCAGAAGTACTAAATCTGACCACTTGACCCACAGACCCGTTTACCAGCTGCCCCTGGACCATGTTCTATGGAGTTATGTGTTGAACTCAGGAACTCGCGCTAGAAGCAGCTCACATTACCTTGATCAACATGACTTGCGCGCCGACCTGCGATTTGTGAGATAAGGGATATGAAAACAAAAGTACGACTCACTTTTAGATGGATGACTCGTTGCGCCACAAGCCTTTCCAACAAGCGCCCCATCTGTTCGAATGAAACAAGGTTGTCATTCGAATCGCGTCCAGGTGTGTCAGTTGCCGGGTACAGAATTCCATCCCCAGGCAGTGAAACAAGCTTCCTTCGATTTGCTGAATCAACCTCTGAGCGAGTAGGGTACCTATGGGAGGTTTTGAGCCTAAAATAACAAAAACATACAACCACCCCATACAGCTGTGTTGGCCCAATACCATCATCATACTCGACTGGGCGCGAAAGACCTTGGAAAGCTTGAATAGAAGCTTTATCCAACTTTCCAAAACGCATCGCATTGAGCATGTCGACAAATTCTAAATTCATGTGGGCGGGAGAAGACAGAATCGCAAAACATCGCTCACTTTGCTCTTTTTGCCGAAAAACTCGTGTTAGCACTATGGGCTGCTTGATGCAACGACTCCAACTTTCCGCCTCAAATGCGAACGTGGATGGTATTTGGATCCCGTTCTTACCGCGATCCGGTACTGGAGGAAGCTGGCAGAAGTCTCCCGAAAGTACCAGCTAGGTTGCAAACATATCAAAAGCCAGAAGTTGAGGAGGAATGATTTGGATTGTACTTGTATGCCACCAAAAGGTTTGTCTGATCGCCTTACAATGCGAGCAATGGCATCCTATATTGTTCAAGAGGTAACGTCAGTAGTATGAGATTACAATGCATCGGTAGCACCACACCAGTTTATCAAAGAGCTTTCCGTCGATCATGGATACTGTGCAATGATATAATTAGCGTTCTCATGAGACAATAACCGTACTAGTATGCCGCAAACCTTCATCTATTATCAGAGTTTGAACGGATTGCCACCGTTGCTTGACCCGTTCAAACTTGGGCTGGCCAAGAAATTTACCCCCGAGTTTCTTTGCGTCTTCTAGACCAAGCCCGATACCCGCCCATGAATGCACGGTAGTTCCGCCAATGTTAACCGATGCTATCCCTGTTGAAGCCGTTATAGCAAGACCTGGGTGGCCCCGCCCACCGCGCGCTCGAATTATCTCTCGTAAGAGGACAGATTTACCGGTGCCTGGACAAAGTCATCAACGATGCAGGTAGGTCGGCTTGAATTACGCACCTGCAGACCCGGTAAAAAACACATTCTCGCCGCGCTCGACCCTCCGAAGCACGTTTTTTTGCTCCTCTGAAAGAACAATACTCTCCGATGAAGTTCCAGGTGTAGACGTCTCGATGGGAGTCTGATCGCGTCCTTCAACGGTTGGTGGCTGCCTCTCTGCTTTTGCTTGAGCCACTCTTGGCTCAAAGGTCGATGGCACGCTGTGTCCACTAGACGACATAGATTCCATACTCGAAGCTGGTAACAGGACTTCCAAGACTCAGCCGCATCACCACTAGTCGTTGAATTACTCACTTGGTCCAGTTAACCTGAGCCACTCTTCAGCCTCAAGGTGAGACCGGAAGCTCTTGTGAACGGCACCGGGCCAACGCGAAACCTGTTGTCGTATTATAGGTTGGCATACATCACTCATGGTCTACTTTATGCTCACGTTTGCGTTGCACTGAAATGGACACATTAAGGAAGGGGACTCGTTTCGACCGAACTTAAAAAAAAATCACCTCAGGCCAAGAGTCATATATTCGTGGTCCTTCGCGGCCAGCCCTCACAGCATAGTACTTCTTTGTTGCCTGTGGCATTGGAGCGATACCAACGTGCGGGCCCGGTTCGAACTCGTGGATAGGAGAAGTAGCACGATGATTGTCTGTCACGTTGTGAAATCCAAAATACACGTGACGTATCCAAAGTTAACGCATGTACATGCCGTTAATACTTGTTACAACAAATACAGTTGACAATAGTCTATGGGTACAACGAGATAAACGAGATACTCAATACATAGGAATGATGCAATGCTTGATCGAGATCAATGGGAATACGCTGCCATTGTACTTATACAGTTTCCACAAAATTAGCCGGAAATATTCCCTCTTTACCACCGACCTTTCCGGTCCACCTGATTCAAGTCATAAAAATTACCAATATCGACGTGAAAGTAGGCAGGGAAGCTCACCAGTCATCGGTACTATCACTCTTCTTTGTTATAATGATTACATCCCCTTTAGAGAAAGAAAGGTCGCCAGCCTACATGTGATCCAATAAGCAATTGCTCATCATCATGAGAGAGAAAAATTCATACTTCAACCGCGTTGAAATCATAGAGTGCTATCGCACGACTGACACCTTCACCAGGAGCAACAGACGATGCCAATTCCGCTTTAGTTTTTAAGAATGGCGCGCGATAGCTCGTCCGATTGTCTGATTCAAAGAAATTGTCATTTGGTGGTGAGTTGGAAGCAAAAGGGTTTGTATAATCCGCCAAGGAATGCTGATGAGGAGATTGTTTGACAGGTGGTATGCTCATTGAGCGTGAATGAGCACTATTCTTGTCGCTTAAGTTCGAATGCGCAGAGCTAAATGGTGGTAGAGAGTTGAATGGTGATGCGGGGTCATATCGATCCTTTCCACCTGGTGGCGCAGAGACACTGTTGAAAGACCGGTGATAACTTTGCGAAGGAGGCGCAGGGTCAGATTCGAACTTCGTATCAAAGTCAGACCCTGACTGTGGGTTGCGGTCGTAGACATCCCATGGAGTAGGGCCAACATCGACGTCCGCTCCCCCGCTAGTAAAATACGATCCAGATTCGCTTCTCTTTCCCCAGTGTTCCGGGGGGAAATCGACTCCTTTCTTTTTCCTGCTCAAGAAGGAAGGAGTACTGCCTTCACTCTTTGGGGTCCCAAACGCGTAACCAGACTGTTCCCGTGTTCCGTCATCGACCCACTTCCGAGTTCCTGGCAAGCCGGTGCACGATTCGAGTGTCTTCACAAGGGGCGAAGCCCACTCTGGACAAGGGAATGCTCCGCTGAGAAGCATTTTCGCAGTCACGTCTTGTTTGTATGCCAACGTATTTGCATCCTGACGTTCCATGATAACAGAGCCCTCTATGGAAACTCCGCCAAATAAACCTCGCGTTTTAGAATAGCTGTACCTGGATAATTCAAGTTTGAGTAGTTAATTGATGTATTGGTGTCCTGTAGATGGCAGGCGGTGAACTTACATGGCAGCAACCTTGCCACTTGAATTCACGGATCCAATCGCTTCGCCATTCCGCCCAAGAGGGCCCACTGCGACACTCATGTTGCCTCCCAAGGTGAGGTTACCAGCAGACATGAAGGATCTCTAAGTCATGAGAGCAAAGATAAGCGCTTAATGATCACTGAATGAAATAAAGATCGACATACAACAGCCTACAATGACGTGTCAGCGAAGAAGTCCAGCGATTCAGGAAACATGCAAACCGACCGAAGTTGAATTGAGGATAATCAAGAAATCCGTCATCTCCGCACCAAGCTGTCCACCAACCCCTACGCCAGCCGAGCCTATAGCACTTGGAGCAGACCATGCTAATAATTAATAAGTGCCGTGAGCGGTACTGGTGCATACGTAATATGTGAAGTGCCCACATCCGTCATCAAGTTTCGCTATGACGATCCCTGTTCCCGCTCTTGCCGAGAAGAGGAAGCCTGCTTTGAAAACAGTGAAGATGGCGAATCCTTTGGCGTTCTCTAACACACTCCGAGGAATGACCTGATGTGTCGATTGAGATTTTACTCCCTGTGCTGCTAATAGCTATACTCACACCGTCAAGACCATTATTCTTGTTGTCCACGAATGAGGAAACTGAGCAAAGTGTCAGCCCCACTGTCGCCCACAAAGAAGCTGGCAGATACTCACAAATTTTTGCCGCCTTAGTACATTCTTTAGGTAGCGTCTGTGGTAGCGGTGTATTGAACTTCATAGTTCACTGCTAAAACAAAGGAGAAAAGTAAGAACTTGGAGCGTCTACGCTCCAGTGCAATCATGCACCTGCTGGGAACGGGGAAACTGAGTAGTAATAAATTAATAATGCGCAGCATGTAGTGGCGTGACTGTGACCTGGGTGACGGACAAGGTAACTGCAAGATATAGTTATGCAAAGAACATTAAATTGTCTACAATGCAGCGTGATTTGGATAGTAAACGCCTATAGGACACGACTTCCAGCCGGTGTGATGGTCCAGTAATCTCCACCCGCCTATATCTGAACTCTGCGTTGGCAATAATGTAGTGGGCGCTGAGTCTAGATCATTCGTGTATTTTTGAGATTCATCATCAAGAGACATTAGAGAACGGAGTCGCTCATTCATTACTGTCAGATCACCCGCATTCCAATGCTGCAATCCATCAAAAAAGGAGGTGGAATTGACCCTCGATTTACTCACCTGCGGTTGTAATGGATACGTGACAGAGAGAAGCATATCAGATGCTTTCTGCAGTTCCGTGAAACCCGAGCTCACCGCCCCAAGGAGTGCGGCCAACCTGTTGGATGCTGTTGCATCAATGAAACAGCCGAATATCAAATTTCTACTCACACATCGATCTTCTTTGCCCCTTCTGTCTTACCGGGAGCAAGGGTAGAAGCAAGCAAAATAATTACATTCTTTCTGAGGCTCAACTCCCCATTTTCCTGACCATTGTCATATGCCTTGATAACCCACGCAGCCCATTTCGCAAGAGTCAGATGATACGAAGGGTCGTTTTGCGATTCGTCTGCCTCCAACGAAACGACATCCATGTCGAATCCTGTGCTTGGCCGCTCGTAAAGAAGGTTTTCCACAATCCGAGTGGTTAGAACAGATGGGAAGGTAGGATGGTATGTGTGTGTGTGTGCCAACAGCGGAGTCCATAACACAAGTGACGAGTGAGGAGGCACAAATTCGTCAGACAGAAGGTTTCTCCTCCTAAGTGTTCTAGTCAATGGGAAGCCCGGAACCTGCGAAAATACATACTTTTGTGAGAGAGATACGAGAGCACCCTTCTCAATCAAGGCATCACAAAGTCTTTCTAGAGCCCACTTTTCTCTGGGATCCTCTTGCTCGACGTCATTGCCATCGATGGTGTCCCACCCGAACGCATCAACTGCAAAATCTGCAGCTAGCTTAGCTTCAGAGAGCCATCGCTCGATATCTCGCATGATTGCATCGATGTCAGGCTGATTTTGTTTGCGGAGCGAAGCATCACGCGTGACAATCTTCATCAGCGTCTTGTATTGTTTTAAAAGTGGAGCAACCGGTCGTAAAGGTGGAGCCGTACTCGATCTAGGAGCTGAAGGGTTTATAGTGGGAAGAAAGTAATTGTGCAACAACCATGTCAGTGACTGACCGCGCCCACCAAACATGAACCACGATAAGAATATAATTTTTTCCATTTCTCATAGAGACGCTCACCTCCCGTGCTGCTTCCCTGAGCATTTCAAGGCTGGGGAGGTCTTCGTGCGTTGCTGCATGCCTCAACTCCACTAACCAAGAAGGTAATCCTAGTTGGGCGGCGATAGACGCTATAGATCTCGCATATGCTCCCGCCTGTAAAGGATCCACGAGACCATTTACCATTCGGATGATTGCAGCAGCATAGTTCTGCCTTAGAGTCAACCAGGAGGGATTCTGTTGCGTTTCAGAAGTATCAATCAACCGGGCCGTTAGGATAGACAGAGTAGATTCTAGTGCATGAGGCAATGCAGTCACAGCTCTCCATGCCGACAACTAGACTCTGTCAGAAGGCCGTCAAGAATGTTAATTCAAGTGAAGCTCACTCTGTTAATTGCGAACCGTTTCGCCTCGAGATCGCCTTCGTCCATGAAAACCCACGAACAGAGCTGATCAAGCTCATTAATATTTGCCCATGGCACACGTCGTGGCAGTCTCATATGCAGTGCCGACCCGAACGATAAAAATTTGTGGATGATCGAAGATTTGTCTTCTCAGGCTGGAGCAGCGGCCAAGTGGCGGTGCGTTGAAGATCAAATTTCCTAAAGGAATCTCAGGTTCAAGCCAGCCTTTGTCTCGTACTTTTCAAAAGTACTGTTCCACTAATGCAGTCACTTTCTCGTCCTTCGCCTTTGAACGCGCTGACAAGTTTGGAGCCACTAGACGTAATGATGCGCTCCGCCTAACCTACGCAAACGCACGCCGTAGGGAAGAAGTACTACGGCGATGGACGAAGAGTTGGAATAGAGACGTGGCAGCGCATTTCGCCCTCCCAAATAGACTTCCACTAACACCCAAACCCCGCAAACACTTCACCAATACCCCTCACGAAGTATACGGTCGTCTTACGCTGTCGCACAGGACATGGATTCATCGGAGAGTACTATGCTTCGTTCGTATCAACTGAACCTACTGGCGGTTCATGTGGAGAGCCACGTCAAACGCGATATCACATCTTACGCGACTGTCCGCTATTCACACTCCAACGCATCCACTTACGCGAAGTATCTTACAACATCATACTCAACGAGATTCGGGGTACGGAAAGGGAGATAGAGGCACTAGCAAAATTCATTCAAGACTCAGAATCAAGAGTCTGGTGCTTTTGATAATGTTGGCATACTAGGACAAGAGAGAGATTATGACGATAGAGGAAGGGAGGAAGCTCAAGGGTGTCGCTGAGGAGGGATGGAGGGGGAAATAGATAGGTGGAAGGGGGAGGAGGAGGAGGAGGAGAAAGCGTATGACATTGTACCCAATACTAGCAAATCTTCAGAATTTTAAGGAAAGGATCTGACAGGCGTAGCTTGCGATCAAGGTTGTTCCTAGTTGATTGCGCACACCTTAACGATCAAGAGAACTGGCCAAACTCCCAACATTTGCTGCTGAAGCTCAGCGAGCGCTGAGGACTAGTAGGACAGGAAAAATTGAAACAGATCAGGCTTCCATAACATACCTTGATTAGCGACCTTCCAAAAGTACGGTCCTTCAAGGAAATCATGATTGAATGAAGTGATTCTTTTACTACTAGACTCTAGTAGCTACACTCGAAGATGTCAGAGTTGCATAGTCAAGCACTTCCCAAGCCGCCTCGAAAGGCGGTGGCATAGAGTCTGGGAGGCGCTCCGGCTTAATTGAACTCCTAGTATGCCTTTCTTCTCCCATCTATCCGAATACCCAAAGCCAAGGCAGGCTGGCTGAGAGTTACTCTGCAAAGGCAAAGCTGGCTGAAGGTTGTTAAGTATGAAAAAGAGGAAAAAATGCATTCAAAAGATGAGTCTCGCGTATTGATGACATAAGCGACTGTGATTGGATGATGCCTAACCGAGACTCTGTTCATTCCAGATGTCTATACTGAGATTTATCTACTTACAGTTGGTCCGCAACACTGTCAAGTCTACGACACCGTGCCTAAACTATCCATGGCCATGGACGATGCAGGTATGTACAATTGTAAATCGAGAAGTCCAAAATAACCGTAGCCTAAATATAGAAGTAATTTCACCAAGTATTCAGCTAATTTTGATATGCGGTTCAAGTCCATCGAAACTGTAAGTCCCAAGTCCCAACATTGTCTATCTGGGACTCAGACGCAGAGGGAACTCGCTGAAGGGGTAAATGTTCAATGGAGGCGTAACAGACCTGCAATAGCATACATACCGACACACTCCGACACCGTAATACAACTACAAGCCACATACTGACATATTCACTTGGGTTGCCGTGACATCCACTCTTCCCAGCTCAGTGGCCAAATTACCAGTCAAGGTGTTCATCGCCGTCTCTGAAATGGTGAAGCCGGCTTCGGATTTGTCAACCGCGAGGATAGCAACAACGTTATTTCCGTATGCGACACTATAGCAGCTCCCGCACGCAGCGGAATTGTAGCCCGTCACGGTGTAGACACCGCCAACGTTAGGGAATGTGGGAAGTGATCCGAGGGTCGTGTATCCCTTTGTCTCAAGCCCGTTGGTGCCATCTGAACAAGCGACGCTGGAAAGGGAGAGAGAGGCGTCATCATACGCGGTGTCATAGGAAAGGGTTTCTGTCGTTTGGGCCAAAGCACAAAGAACAAAGACGGAGGTGGAGAAGGAGAAGAGGACGGATGAAAATTTCATGATGCAAAGCACTTTGCTTGTGAGGTGTATGAAGTACGACAGTATAGCTGAGGAATGAATAAGCTCAAAGTTGAGGCCCGAGGTGCGGTTTGCTTTTCAAAAGTCGCCTCCTTTTATGCGTTGATGTTTCGACTTCCCAGTTGGATACATGCACCCTGAAACATCGGTACATGTGGATGTATGGTGTTTTGAGAGAATTGTCGCACTCGGAAAGTCATAACCGCGTCATTTAGATCATTAATTAGCGTTGGGAAGAGCGATGGTCAATACGGGGATCAAATGCACGCGCAAGTGTAATGGCTTCAGGGATTGATAATAATCATCTGATTGGTATGGAAACCAGTGTCGAGTCTGTAGCCTGCCGGTCCTAGAACGTGTCTTTTGGTTTAGCGGAAATGACGGAATCTGTTATACCACGTTCACTAGCTGAGGGAACACGATGCAGAACAAAAAGGGCTTGATCGACAGCGGCACGTGGCACGAAATATAATTCACCAGGAAGTTATACTGTCGCCAAAAAGTTCGGGCAGCTCGCGAACTCAAGATTCTGGGATGGTCTTTTCCTTGGCCCTCGTTATTGTGGTGTGTTCTCGGGTGCAGAGATGACCATGGCGCACCTCATGGTACAAAAGACGAAAGAAGTTCAGCCAGAGGCGGAAGTGGAAGGGAGGGAGACTACACCCCTGTCCATCACCATCGAGACGGGGTGATGAAGCACTTCATAAGAACGAAAGAAATGAATGCTGAATGACTGTCAAGCTTCAACCTGCGACGTTATGCGTTGTCATCTAACGCCAAAAAAATCAAATAAGCACCACGACAAAAATTGGAACGAAAATAAACTCTCCCACTTACAGACCAGGAGCAAGTCTGCTTCTACGCTGTCGACTAAGTATACGGTTCTTGAGAACTCCTCGCCTGCTCTGGCAAGTAACCAAGTAGTAGAAATGTCTACGATTATCGCATCGTTGATGTAGTAGAAGATACAACGATCCGAGCGTTAGTGGGCGCACAAAGCTAGTGCCCGATTTCGTATAATGGGCAAGTGATGAATTCTAGGAAAGAAACCAGATCAGTACTTGATGTAGCCTATAAACTCAGGTATTCGGTTAAAAATATTCATTCCATTCGCCGATATGCATTCAACTGATAATACAGTCATCCGACATGTTTGGCATACCATCAGCGCCCATGCTCAATCTGGGGGGTAATGGGCCCATGATTTCCTCCGGGAGAGACCCGTGCCTTTGAAGCTGTGATCGTACCGGCGATGTCAATGCCATGTCGAGCATAGACTTAGGGCTAACGCACCTCGCCCATGAGGTCGACAACGCCTCGTCCGTCGTCAATGTAACCTTTAGATTCAAAATTTTCAAGGAGTCGCTTCATGCAGATAATCTGCGCATCGTAGCGTGACTTATCACTGGACGTTAATGTTAATGTAGTTGCATTGGTCTTGAGGTAGTCTGGGAACTGCAGATATGACGAAGGAAAAAAAAACAGAGGCTTCGCTATGTCAAGAAACAGGCCTACCTTGTCAGACAGTTCTTTCAAGGGCTCGTACAGAATGTCCTTGCGCATAAGCTTGCCCATCATAGCTTCCAGGACACCTTGCATCTCTTCTTCGTTCTCGCCTCCAAGTTGGGATAAAAGGGCCTCGAGTGGATCAGTACTAGTAGCGGAACTACTTGGGTCTGATGACTTTAAGCCTGATTCGCTCTCCTTGAGTTTGTTCATAGTGTTGCGGATGGGTGATTAAAAGTCATCCTTTTCTCCAGTTTTTGGGGTAATAGGTGCTCCCTGTTAAGCGATGAGTCAGTCGAGCCATCCATCCCTTCTGTCAACATGAGTTCCAAAGCTGCTGCGAGGGTGCGCTCCCGCTCTTGTTGTTGTTCGGAAGTCTTGCCTTTTAAACCTTCACCCACTTCTTGTCGTGCAATACCGCGTCAAAGAGCCTCCATTTCTTCAGGAAGTGATTTCGCAAATCAGCTCCGAAGTCAGCATTGGACAAAGATGACTTTTGTTTCGATGCTTGAGACGAGGTTGGTTCGTGCACAGCAGGCGATGACGTCGAGAGTTGGGACGCAGGGGCCTTGGACGGAGTAAACTTATCCAGGACATCTACTAGCCTTTATGAGCGCATCTAAATAATAAAAACATGGTCAACTTTCACCGTCAAGATCATCGACGTCGTCCTCATCATCGACACGTGGTTTGGTGCTGTTGTACATGCCTGTGTTGTGCCCGATTCATTCCAGCCTGAGTCCTCCAGGACCCTAACCCAACCGTCAATCCGTTCTCACTTCAAATGTCAAGTCGCCAACTCAACGGCAACTTCACCGCGACTTGTCTCTTTCAAAGAACTTTAACTTTTACCGTCGCCTATCCTTCTGCTGTGGCGACAGATACTCGGAGTTAGAATAGTTAAAGGGCACGATGTCTGCGAGTGTCTGCGGGAATGAGAGAACTCAGCCTCAGAAACGTGAGCAATAACATCCGCATTTAATTATTTAATTATTAATTGACTTCATGCTTGTCCCCCCGACCGCGCCAAGATTCTATGTACTTCTCAAATTTATGAACCCCTTGTTGGGTCTGCCCTTCGACAGCGACTCATCCACAATATATTCGCGTTCTCTGCTGCATTTACCCTGGTTGTCAGCATTCTTTTTGGGGAGAAGATTGCTTTCGCCGGGAATCATGCCTTAAGTGGTCTGTTGATCCGTTGGTGTGTTGCCAACTTGCCTGTGATTACCATGAGAAAGGTTTACCTCACCTGCGAGTTACTTCACCTCGCATGGATGCCGCTGTCTCATGTCTGTTGCATAGCTGCTGCCACACCTGCGACTTTACCAGCCAAAATGCTCACGAATGCTATTGCAACGCCAAGCACACTATGGTGCTCGGCAGTGTACATGTCATGTACATTGATGCTTATTACGCTTCATGGACTCGTTTACATTGGCAGAACCTGAAAACCTTCGTTTGAATGTCTTCGTAAAGTATGTGATCCAGCAATCTTATTGTATATCTGGGAGAGGGTCGCATGATGCACGATTTCATTCCGAGCGTCGTTGAGTTTCGAAGGCTGGATTTTTTTTACCGCTCCTGTCATTGTAGCGCCGGCAATCCCTAAACCCAAGGATCCGTCACCGACCCCTCTGATTCGAAAGGCCACCTTCAAGGCTCCGCGACAATCCCCTCTTGGTAGTATGTTGGGTTCAGTTTCGTCGGATTTGGAATTCTCGAAGGCTGGCGAGAAAGTGGCAGGCGAAATGGAGGAACGGGCCAGTTAAATGTCCATTCCGGAACTCTTCCGGTCTATGGCGCCGTCATCTGCAGCTGCCCCAGTAGCCAATGCTGTCCTGGCTCTTGCATAGGTGGAATCGCACACTGGTAGGGATATCGTTGTGGACTGTTGTCCAGCTTGGTTGAAGGAGTCGGCGATAACATGGAATAAATGGTTTTATCGAGAGCGCTTGAATAAGGTTGTTGAAGTTTGCTCGCCAAATATGTAGGGAGCTTGATGCACTCATCATTGAAGGTGCAACCAACTTTCATACTTTATATGCAGTTATTGAACTCAGCCACAGTGTTATTGCATTTCATCTGTATTTCCGTGAACGAAGATCGATATAGCGTGGTTCAAAGGGACATATCACGCATTCTCTCGTTTTGATCTGTAATAGAGGAGTATCGGATAAGGTGAACGCGAAATGCACACTACCGAGCTAGCTTGGATTGTAGTGACTGCATGGCTATTGAGTTATGGTGAACGTATGATTTAATTTCACCTTCCCCGTATGAATTTACGACATAGTTCCCAGCCGTTCCTCACCCAGACCACGTCCACTGTGAGACACTCATTTCTCACACACGACAACCTTTTTCACAACTTTACAGCTTACGTTATGGTGTTCAATTCATGTCTTTACCAACAATATGTAGGTGTGAGTTCTGAAACCCTTTTGGACCAGCAGCGGTATTGCTTCGGCTTCGGCTTGGTTGCCTCTGCTCTAGTATGTCTTTGGTTTGACGTTGAACCGCACGCTTCCTTCGATCCGCAATAAACTTGAAGAAGCGGGGCATGTTCTCCGCACTCTTTTCACAGACGGACTACTAATACTATACTACATGTACGCAAACCAGGCTCTCCTGGTAGCAGAACTTACTAAGCATACAGCGTCATCTGCACCATAAATCTGACATTGGCCATCACGATCGTCAGAGCTCACGAGGTGAAAAACATTGCTGTACAGTATGCATATCTCCATTACAGTGTTTGCTCAGATTTACTCGCTGTGTACAGGCTTGAGCTTCTGTAAGTGTTTCTCAGTAAACCGCCAATAACAGCGATTGACTGACATGATTTCGTCGTAGCCTGACTGTGAGCACGGCTTGAAGTTCGTATCCGTCATAGACTGACTGTTTAACGGCCAACAGGTCATAATGAGGTCAAGGATTACTCTCAACCTCAAAAAGCAAGCGTTTCATGGACCTAGTCCCCACCACTCGCAACCGGAAAGTTTTATTATGTCCAGACGCAACAATGCTATATGCACTCTCTCAGAGGAAGTTACTGTACCTATGTAGCTAATTGCGATCACATTCTATCTCCTCCGCAGTGCACGTCGAGCCGAGCAGCCGTGCGTGATCTGTTTTGGTAAGTTCTATTGTATCTCCTGTATGCATGTGAACCATCACCTTCGCAGAGAATCCATCAATCTCCGCTACTCGGCCTCGCTTGAGCACGATATTTTCTGTTACCAGTACTCCGACTACCCGAAATCCTAGTAATAGTCCAGTGAGCGAACATGTCGACTAGCCTTTAACCTCGAATTCCGACAGCGAAATACTGCAGACGTTGTATGACTTACATCCCATCAATTTTCTACTAGTCCGTTACGACAGAGTTGTCAGTGCATGTACTAATTCCCCACGGGCGGGACACCTGTTGAGCAGGCCAATGAAAGCAATATTAATGTGCTGGGGACAACGTTCTATGGGGTATATGTATAATGATATACAACGAAAGCAATATTCAAAACACTTGTCCACAAGAAAACAGTATCTGTTTTGGTCGACGTCACGATCATGACAGCATTGACTCAATTGTTCGCGAGAGCTTGCATATAAATGGGATGATCATCCTCTACTTTGTAAAGCCAAAAGGGACCTATGATGCGAAAGAGCTTATGAGTATAAGGGTACATGGTGGACACATGTTGCATACCAACAGGATCGCCTGTGAAAGTAGAACTTGTCTAGCATCAAATTAAAAGCTAACTAATAGATACTTACGATGATCATGACGAATCCCTGTCCATGCTCCTATTACTCCAAACGCACTGGCGATGCCGCCGATTTGCACCCCTTCGGAACTGAATATTATGGCAAAAGGTGCGTTATAAGCATTCGGACATTGCAACACCCTCCGACTTACCTCCATTGAATGTGCGAATTGACAATAGATGCCTGGGATAACTCGATCCATTTCGGTTTCGTATCTAATGAGTAATAATAACAGGGCTCACAAATCGCCATCGTACTACGCCACCTTCCGACATGGCTACAGAGCCAACGACAGTCGCCTCGTTACCCTGTATGCCCCAAGATGATCCAGTGAAATACAAGGTCGGGTAGTGCTTGTACGGGGAATCGGGGAAGCGGTCAAGCATGTAGACTTCGGGTATTGCCTGAGCGTCTATGAGCGTCAGCTTGAGCTCAACAAGGCGCACAACCTCTTCGAAATTTGGAGTGTCAAAGTAGGCGCTATCTTGTTGTCCGCGTCTGCCAAACTGCAGAATGTTTGAATATCAGGGTAAGTCTTACAAAAGAAATCATTACATTGAATGCTGATGGACATATGAATGAATGTAAGAACTCGGGTTACAAGTATGCTCACCAAACAAGTCTCTGGTGATATGACGAGATGCTTGAGTGCTGGGCGAATAGCAAGGTAAACAAAAGTCATACCGATAATCCATGAAGCAGACATATCTCCTCCAGTGACCTTCAATACCAGCCCAATCGCCTGTTGCTAGTGCTGTGGTACCGGGTGCTGAATATGCTCGAGTAGCTTCGAGCCCATAACGCGGTCTTGTATCCGGCCAATCATGTGGACGATCAGAAAGGTTCATAGATACAACGTTGATAATTGACTCTATGTGAGTCCAATCCACTTCTCCCGCTGTGACGTTGAATGGGCCCCAGTCGTTGTTTTGATGGTAATTCCGTAGGTCATAAACCTGACAGCGACTCCTCATCCGTATCGATTTCAATCTTTCCTTCCCTTCGACGTCATCATCATCGTACTCGTCCAATGTCAGTGCAAGGTATGCTCGGAGGCGAGCCAACGATTGGTCACCCTCTTGTGAGAAGAGTAATGGAGAGCGAAGCATGTTTGTGGACTGCAACACTTCAACAACCCACAATAAATTGGGGGATGAAACACGTTCATATCCCCATGTGACAGGAGCTGCGCTGCGCACTACAGAAATAAAGGTTTCGATGACCGTCAAGAGGTCCTCAAGCGTTGAACTTGTGCGACGGGCGATTGATTGAGCCTCCATTCGCCGGTGTAGCTCCTTCCTCCAGTTGAATTGACCATCTTCCTGAGATGGGGATGAGACTTGCAGAGGGTTATCGAAGGGAAAGAGAAGAAATAATTGGCGCCAAAGATATTGATCTGGACTCCCATAAACTAGGCGGAGTGCTTTCCGGCAGGTCTGTGAGAACGAGGCAACGTCGTGAGGATGGCAAAGGGTAAGAGCGTGTTCGATTATCTCTGACGGTATTCTGAAAATGTTCGCTGCCATTGACGATACCTGATACGATGGTGAAAAGTGATGTAGTACCAGTGGGAACACCAGTACTTACAGCCCTTCTATATGCACTTATTTATAAAATCTAGACGTGGTTTCGGCCCGTGGGCCCCCTCACGGGTGAGTCACCTTATCGATATCCCAAGCTATGGCGGGCCTCTTGGAGGTTGCACTTTGATGATATAGTATGCTGTTCACGAAATTCTTCTGGCAATAAAGGCCTAGCAAGAATCCGTTTTTGGAGAAGTTCCGACTCCGCGCATCCGAAGTATGGTTATTCGGCCTACACACTCTCCCCCAACGGTGTAGTACTAGTCACCTTGTACTTAAGTCACTCGATCGTAATTTAAGTGTATAAAACTTTAATTGTATGAAG
>MU177892.1:1370228-1484771 GCA_016695465.1 Suillus americanus
CGACTGGACCAAAGGTGGATGAAGCAGGCATAGCTGCAGAGGTCCGGAGGTATGGATATATGGATGTACGATAGTGTACGGATCCAAACCGATAGTGGACTAGAGGTCTAGAGGCATGGACTAGGTTATGGAGGTCCGGATGAGCGTCCGGAAGGCGTGGGAATATCATCGGACGTGGTCCGGAATATGGTATATGACACAAACGGAAGATAGATAACTGGAGTACCGGTAGTACAAGAATTACCGAAAGGAGATAGACGCTGTATTAAGGTTATATGAACAGGAGATGAAATAAGAATCAAAGTGGATCTGTGGACCGGATGTTCCAGATCCGTTCCTAGATTATTGGTATATGACAGCTTGAAGACCTCATAATCACACCCACTGGACTCAAAATGTGGGTGGGCAGTAAACCCCAATACCCACAGAGAATGGTTTTCGCTGCTGGGAGCAGTGCTGGAAGAGAAGTGTATTGATGAAGACTGTATTTATGCTGCCGATGAGATTGGAATATCACCTCAATCAGGAATGCGTGAATATGTTATTGGCAGTCACAAACCTACACCCCAATATCAGCAATGAACCGGAAGCAGGGAAAATATCACCGTCATTGTAACCATCTGTGCTGACGGTACCTCAATTCCACCTGCAGTCATTCTGAAAGGCAATGCCTATCAGATGAAATGGCATCAGGAGAATCCTGCAAATGCATTGTAAGTGTTCATCATGTTGACTCAAAAATCATGATATAAATATCAAATCATGACATAGCATTGGGTACTCTAAAAAAGGCTGGACCGATGGTGAAATAGGCATGTAATACATCAAAGACTTTGATAAACGCATGAAAGAAAAGGCCAATGGATGGGATAGACTACATATAGTCGATGGCCATAATTCGCACTATACTTTGGGATTCTTGAAATATGCACAAGCTCACCAAATTCACGTCGCGTGTTATCCCTCTCATGCAACTCATGTATACCAAGGACTTGACGTCATGGTATTTGCGGTGCTGAAGAAATGCTGGAGTGAGGAACGAGACAAGTGGGAGAGAGAAAAGGGTGAGGGCATTACAAAAAGCAATTTTGTCACAATATATGGGCAAGCTCATCTTTGAGCACTGACCCCAGATCTAATTTGCATGGCCTTCCGTAAAACTGGTGTCTGGTCTTTCAATCCCACTGTCATTAGCGAACAGATGATGGCGCCAAGCAAGGAAACTTCCTACCAGGGCCATCTTCCCATCATGCCTTTGAGTCCTCTCAGAGCCATTGCCAACTTCCTGCAGAAATTAGCAAACACAGATAATGTGGCCTCAGAGACACCAGACAACATTGTCTCGAATACACCATCCAAGTCAACAACAACTTCAGATGTTGAGCTGCTGGTCCAGCAGCTCAGCAGGACGTCATTATCAGAACTAGCATCCACATCACCTCTGACATCAGAAACTCGACTCAATCATCCCACATTACATGTCATTTCTCCAATCAAACAAAAGCAAGGAGATGTTCTCAGCATTCAACCTAGTACACACAATGAAGTGCTTCTCCTTTCTGCACTTCACAAAGCAGAATCTGCAAATGCAGGTCTCAAACGATGTGTAATTGAGCTCCAGGCAACCAATGTTCTCAACCAACTGTATTGTTTGCAGCTGCGTGGGCAACTGGCAAACCAGGAGGCAAAGAAGCAATCCAAGAAGAAAAATGGCAAGCTGATGAGTGACGGCTTGCCTCGGTTATTGTCCAGTGATGAATTTTATGAGAGGGTCATGAATCATGAGAAAGAGCAGAAAAGAGTAGCAGATGATAAGAAAACAAGAAGGGAGGAAAGGGAACAAAGGTCTGGGGCTTTGGCAACGTGGAAAAGACTTGAGGATGAGAGAAAACAGGAGAATAACGAGCAACACACTCGATACCACGAAGCAGTGGAGATCTGGAATGAGGAGAAGTCAAAGGCCAAGCTTTTAAAGCAGAAATTCATGTTGAAGAAGCCAGTTTTGGGAAAGCTGCAGCCTCCTGTTCCAAGGCCAAGATTCAATGCTTGTGAGGATGATGATAATGAGAGTGCAGAAGATGTGATAGCACTGAATGAGGACAGTTCAGATGATAGTGACGACGAAAGATAAGGCTCAATGATGAGCGATAGATAGCTTACATAATGTTGGACAAGGAAATAATATGGTGTTTCATTCAGTGAGAAAAACCGAAAACAAGGTCCCTCCACTAAATTTGCCATGGTGCTTGAACTACTGGGAATCTACTCATAAAAATTATATAGATCTACTCGCGAGATGTCTGTCTATATGGGAAAAATACAGTAGAGCCTCAGAGTTGTGATGCGGCGGTGTAGTACATCAAATATCATTTTTGTGTTTCAATGACCTGTGATTAACTGTAGTTGACCTGTTACTGTTCCGGAATTGATTGGTTCCCAAACTCAAGAAGAACAAGGTATGTGCAAGGTGCTGTTACTTAGTCATGCCTGACCCCCAGGACCTCCTCGCCTATATGTAACATGGGGGATCTAGTGAGTCAAACCGAAGCTTGACCGAGGCACTATATAACATTCAATCTTGTTGGCAAGTTAAGATGTGCACCCACAATGCACTCGCTGCAAACATTCATTGACAGTTTCCGCACAACTCTAACAGCCCAATGTGCTCATAGGATGTGATCCCTCTGCCCTCTGCAAGTGCATGCAATATGTCCTGCTCCATCAAAGACATCGGGCTTGCGAGCTCGATGTGTGCATCATCAGCAACACTGCAGAGCCTGAGAGTGGAGGATGGGTGGCGGATTTGATGCTGTAGTGATATATTATGTGCAGCTGTGGTAGTAGAATTGATGCCAAAGTGTTTATTGCTCAAACATAACTTTACTTACCTGAGAACTGACGAGGAGTATGAACAACGCCGCCTCACCGAGACTGTACCAAAGCTGAGCTTGTTGGGGTGCCGCAATAATCCTCGAAGTATGGAACAAGTTCTGCATGTCCATTGGGTGTTGCTGCAACTTGGCTGTGGTGCACTCGCAGTACCAAACCGTGCAGATCCATCAGCTGATGGTGGTTATGATACACTAGTCATGAGCAATAAGGGTGAGCAGAAAGACATCAGACCATGCTGCGGGAAATGACATACCACGTGTAAGAACATGTGTATATCTAGACTCGAGAAGAGCAGTTTCTTGAGCCTCACTAAGATTTACTTGAGAAATGTGTTAAAATACAGTAAATACTAGGAGAAAGAGGGAACATGTACAGGAAAAGCCACAGTGGCTAGGAGATTGATGGCAATATGCCATTGAATGGCCCTGATAATTAGTTTCGAAGCACACTGGAGTGCGCTGCTCTGTCACAAGAGTACAAAAGCACTCCCAGGTAACCCTGTGACGGAGAACCCAGTCCTTGAGCTGACGAGCGAGAATATGATCCCCAGTGACTCTGTTAATCGGGCTAACTACGAGTCAGCTGATGAGGAGAAAAACAATAAAATTGTGATGCACTATGCTATTGAAACGGTTTCACCGAGCTCGTGAGAGAAAATACTAAGCTCTGCGTTGGCGCTCTGGAGGGCTCGGGATATGCGGAAAATTTCTGGATAGGTTGGCATGATGAAGTGGAATATAGGAGAAGACAGTGGATGAGTGGTATTACCATATGTCATGTTCATTGCTCTTATACGTTAGTGGCTGATACTGAAGTCAAGCGGCACACAATTCCATGAACCTGCCCAGATTCCCTGGTAGCTAAATCTGTTGCCTTGACGGGGGCTTGAGTGGTGTCATGGTGATGTTCATTGAGTGCAACAGATGCATAAGCAATGCAGCAGTGAGGGTCAATATAGGCTTCAAAGCAGGGTAAGTGTCGGCAAGCAAGCGACTGTCATAACAGAGCATAGAGATTTGGGTGACTGTTGTAAGTGAGACTGGCAATTCCGTGTTTGATAACACAATAGACCATGAAACTTCAAGGACACCATGCAAAACTTCGACAACACCATGCAAAACTTCCTTCATCCACTGACTGAGCATTAATAAAAAATTGATGAGTTGGTGGCCGATGCTGGAAACTTCACATTTGAGAACGCAATGGTCAAAGACTAATGTTGTAGTGACAGTGCTGAGCACTCATAATGTGAGCACTGAATGATATTGATTTCTAAACAAGGAAATTACTCAGGAGTTGTGGTGCTCTCAAGTGCCTGAACATTGGCCAGCACAATTGAAGTCCAAATGCTGTTGACCATATGTCAAGAGGTGCGTAAAATGGGTGGATCTAATGGTATGTCACACCTTACTGAGCTTCAGCGCTCTGTTGTTCAGAATGCACAAGCTCTCCTTGAACATGCTGGACTGTCACCTTGTGAATTGGATTCAGCAGTCTCACTATCACCATCACTGCCATCACCTTTGCCTCTGAGTCCTGTTCATATTGCTTCCATGTCGCCTCATCTCTGCACTGCAACCACACCAGCTACCCAACATGCCCGCCCAAATGCTGCTATCGGCACACACTATATCCCACCTCCTGCATGACCTTTTACAGATGAAGATCGTGTACAGGAACTTCATCGTGTCACACGCAGGACCTCCGCACATGCTGTCATTGAACATCTGGTCGGTGCGATCATTGAATATCCACAAACCAGACAACATGTGAATGAATCCATCGCCCACATCTTCCACATCGATCCAACTACTTCTGAGTCTTTGCTTCATCCTCAGTCAAGTTTCCAGTACTTGTTGGGCAATGGACATGGGGGGCAGACAATTGGTCAATGTCTTATGCTTTGCGACACTGAAGGACATCCCATTTCATGCACCAATCTTAAAACATCTTGTACAAGTCTTTTTTCTTTGTTGGTTGGATACCTCTCACATGTCTATTCAGGTAGAGGCCTTAAGATATGCTCAGCGCATAAGTGCGACATATCAACACATCACTTTACTAATATTTTTGAGGTCGCATCTCATTTTCAGACCGTGTCTCGGACAGACTCTAACAATCCCGCCATCGCTGCTGACAGGGAAATCTTCGAACAAACACTGGCATTGTACACAGCCTTGTACGAACGTGGCTGCCCTGCGATCGACAGCATTGATGATAACCTCGCTGAGAGTGTGATAGATAACTCGGATGGTATCTCGGCAGATGAATATTTCAACAGCGCAGCCTTTGATGATGATTCGGATGGTATGGATTGCTTGCCGTCGAGTCGTCGAGTGAAGAAGCCCAGGTGTGGCGGAAAACTTATCATGCAGCTCGATGCCTACAGTCAACCATTTGTCCGGTAAGTTTATTCACGGATTTATTTTGCAATAGTCTGACTGATATGCAACAGATGCAAATTGCGCTCCCACACTTGCCACACCCATCTGTTCATATGGAATCTGCAGGAATATAACACACGCTACCTGCGAGCTCTCCTCGACAATGACAATGACATCATTTTAGAATGTGAGCAATTAGCCAAGTCACAAGGCTATGGTCCACTCCTGCTGTGCACCTATGTTACAAGCCCATCCTCCCAAAGGCAAGTTTATCGTGAGTTTTTGCTTCCCTTAGTGTTCATATCATCAAATTCATCTCCATTCACTAGCACACCTGCACTGCCAAGCAGACAGCAAGCTCAAACAAGGTGTCCTGCAGAAGTGGACACATAATTGCACTGCAAAATTCAACATCTATGTCCCCCATGATCTCATTGCTTGCCTGCACATGGTTGTCCTCTGCAGCAACCCGCACTTGCACCCGCCTCCCGCACCCATCAAAACGCCAACACCACTTGTTGACATATTTCATGAGCTTCTCTTGCTCATGAAATGGAAACTAGCGGATGCGACACCACATCAGATTTATTTGGACAAGGTATTTATCCAGGGCCTTCATGAAGTACTTGGCTGGGACTTTCCAGATGGCTGCAATGCAACACTGCAAGATCTTCATCCATTGCTGGCCAATCTCAATCACGTACAGCGTCTCATTAATGTTCTGTGGTCTGTGAAGTATCTCAGTGGAATGGGATTTGAAGGCAGGTATTGTTACTAGATCTCTGCTGCTTATACTGATGTGGAACTACTAGGTGCACGTCTCCTTGCTGAGGAGCATGCAAAGCTACCTCTGGAACAATGCTATGTGCGTTGTGTGGAGACGCACAACATTGAGCGGGGAGCGACACTCAAACTCGTCATCTGCATGACACCATGTATGTCACTGCACCTCATGCAAGCTACACGCCTATCCATCAACACGTCATTTAAGCATGCACAAGGATGGCAAGAGTTTGAAATTGAGTTGTGGAACATTGAGCACCAACAATGTAAATCTCACACACTGTTTATACTTTTGTGCATTAACATCTCGTTTTATAGCCGTCGTCAGCAGTAGAGCATGTACGACATCACAAAGTGCTAAAGCTCACCTCATTCTCTTTGAATAAATTTTTGAGATCACATCTGCTGACACTAGGTTGCCTGTGTTGTTCAACCATATCCATGGCTGTGGGTTGGAGACAGTGATTGCTGATAGCCACAAAGGTCAAGGGTTAGGTGCATGTAGCAGCCATGCAGACAGTTTTTGTAAATAACTAATAGCATTGCAGGTTTGGGAATGTATTGTGCGCAACTGTCTCGCTCCATCACAACACCATGCCCATATGAGTCGCAACATTGTCTCTGCGATCTGGGGCCATATGATCATCTCCGTCAATTCTATTGGCTTTGTGTGGCACATTATAAAAAAAATGTCTATGGCCTTCACACCCATGTTTTGGACAAAGTATATGCAGCAATGTTGAGCTTGGCAACATCCGAGCCCCATCCAGACATTCAGAAGACGTTGGATATCATTCGCAATGGTGGTCCAAAAGCTGCAGGTGAACTATCATCAATAAAACACTTCGTAAAAATTGACACATCACCAGCATGGTTGAAAGATAAGCTTGAAGGCATGAAATTCACATTTCCGGCAATATATCAGCCAGCAAGCCTGATACCTCTCGCTTTTTGGAAAGCATTGCCTGCAACAACCAACGGCAATGAGCAATCTCATCATAATGCGTATCGCAAAGGCATTCACTTGACTCTATTAGCTGGCCTCATGAAAGGCATGAGATACGATCAGGGAGCAACAAACAGTATGGATGTTCACACCACAATTGGTGTGTCAACTCGAGACCAAGGTGCAACTTATATTCAATGCGCAAAACAGTGCATTATGCAACAAAGTAAGAACTTATATTATAGCCCTAAACACTAGCTCATTTTTGTCAGCTCAAGCACAACAGAAATGCCACTCCTCACATATAGTGAATGTGACGCACAGCACACCTCCACAACCTGCTATGGCACATGCCATCACAATCCCAAAAGAACAACATGCAGCACCTCTGCATCATGATATGGCAATGCCAACAGTGCAACGTGATCGTGTCAAAGACCCAGTAGTTGAACTGCCGTCGTTCTCAGTCCACAAGCCACCATCTCCAGTGCAAATCAGCACATTTAGTGTCCTGTCATTTGCATTAGTATCCGGTGCTCGAATCATAGACTACCAACCCATGACAATTCGGTCAATGCCGCCACTCACAATCGCAGACAACTCAGAATGCCGCATCAGAGTCTCATCATATAGTTCTCTGGCTGGGGCACTTGATTATTAACATGCAGCTGAAACATCATCATATGACGTACCTGCCCCCACGCACTCCACAAACAACACAGCATCCGAAGCACAGCCACCTAGCACCATACCTTAGTCATTTTTAGCTGCAATATAAACATGAAGGTTGAAATAAAGACGAGTGTCATCAAGCATTGGAGAAGGACAAATTGAGAGAATTTGAATAGGCCTTGTGGATATGCGCTCGGTTCATCACACATCTAGTTGAAGGATGTAAGGTGCTTTGAATTATGAGAGGGAGGAAGCACCAATGATAGAGGCTTTGCAGTTGTGTGCCTGGTTCATCACACATCTAGTTGAAGGGCATAAGCGATACAGTGCTCTGAATGATGGGAGGGAGGAAGAGAAGTAATGTGATGGTGATGGTTTCAAAGCCAGGTGTATGCTCCGGTTAGAAGCCCAGCTGTTTGGATGAGTATTTCTAAGTGAGGAGGTCCTGGGGGTCAGGCATGACTAGATAACATCACCTTGCACGTACCTTGTTCTTCTTGAGTTTGGGAACTGATAAATTCCAGAACAGTAACAGGTCACTCATTACTCTCTCCCCCAATGGTGTAGTACTACATCTGCAAAACGACGAAATGAATGCTTAACTTACGCACATTACAAACACTTACAAACACTTACGACTTCAGTAGCAAACTGATGTGATTGGTGGAAGTACATGTGTATCTCAGTTCTGACAAAATTTCCAAGATAAGCCGTTTAGATTAAGATTATCATGTCTAGATAACTATGTAGCCACATCAAGATAATCTAGCAATCAACGAGCTCCCGCGCGAAGAAGTTGAAACAATCTATTCCATCTAGCTAACAATGCTGGATTGCTCCTAATGTTAATGCGAATGAAATTGATGGGTTTCGTATATATGGCGTGAAAACTAGCGTAAGTGAAATCAATTTGCTTGAATACACCAGTGGCAAACTCCTGCAAGCTGCAACATGCAGCCGTTGCAGACATCGCCATGATGTTGTCAAGGCTACTGTTCGAGTAGATAAACTTGTCATAGGCGTCACAAAAGGCGGCATGGTCTGCGATCTGGATTATCCCTTCGTGCTTGAATGGGTACCAGACCTCTCTACCATCTTCAAGCTGACAATCGTCTTGTCATCCTCTGAATGATAGAAACTGTGAAATGGTATGTACTCTCACCAGATCACCGAATATGTAGTTAAGGCTATTGTTGCTGATGAAGAAATCAACAGTTGACTTATTGTGATTCGCCTGGACTGCAGGGTCTGTCCAAATTGACATTTGAAGCCTGTAAAGATTGCCAACGAGGTCCTGTGTGCAGTGCTTGAATCGATTTAGTATTGTCAACATGGGCATGATAACGGTCTTGTACAATGTAGATAAGTTTTTGTCGATCCATAGTTCAATCGAGTGATCTAGCCGTTAAGTAGTTCTAGTACTATCGATCTTGTATTAATGACAGTACTCACCTTGCGTGATGACAGACAAACATGCACCGCTGAGCGCGGTACATACTACAGTTAAGCGACTGGAGGAATCATGAAATCTGCATGTATTCAATTTTTTGGTGATCACATATTCCTTTGCATCCTTGATGATAATTTTCGACTGCACTTTGTCGACCACAGGTACTGTGGCAGGGGCATGCTCACAAACCATACAGGCTGATACAGAGGATCAAGGGGTGCTAGTACTAGTAGTAGCAATTGGCGTGATCTCTGAATTTGTAGCGAGTGACTCTCTTGGAGGTCTAAGCGGAGGGATGTGGAATCGTTGAGCAGTCATTTTTTGTATTCCTGTTGTAACATCTCTCTAAATGTATGGTTAGTGACAACTCAAAGTACAAAAATGTAGGGCCTACATAAATGACACCGTCAGTGTATTCTTGGCAGGATTTCTCTGCATCACAAAGAGGCATGTATGTATATACCATATTAAACTGAGACAGTTCAAACATTTGATGGACTCAGTCAGGCCCCGAAGCATAGGGTGCTGTCCCAGTGAGGTGCGATTCCCTTGGTAAAGGCACATCATCCTGGTAGTTAGGCAGCATTGAGCTGTAGCCGTCATGCAAGAAAATGGGGGGATAATGGATGCGAGGGTGTAATTCAGGTGTGTCCATTGACTCTTGTGTCTCTGATGTACACCCGAGTTGATCTGTTGACAAATACCCTGCAATATTCAGTCCTGCTTGTCAAACAATAGGGACATCCTGTCATGTTGCTGTGAGTCAGTGTACTAAGAGATAGATCCCAAATTACTCACCCGTACAATTCTGCATCTAGACGGTGCATTTTGGCAAGGGGACATGGTGGTCAAGTGCAGAACAATTGATCAATTGATAATCAGTACTCAGTGTCCATAATAGTAAAAGGCAGGAAACGAAGTTTACGAAGCGCTACATTCAAGGTAATGTGGTTCTACAAACAACAAAAAAGATGTTAAGTAGCATACTCAAGGGTTATTGGATCCGAAGGACTTTGGCCTCAGCTCATGTGCTGTGCCCCTTTCCCAAGTATTGTCCCTTATTTCAGGATACTAGAGTATCACATTTAACTAGATGGACGAGTATTGTACCGGATCCATTAAGGTCTATGGATATTGGATGTATAGAGTGATGGCTAATCTGGACGAGGTCCAAACTAGAAACTAGCAGATAAGACTGTCCAAGGACAGAGGCAGATATGAATAGACTATAGGAATCAATCCTAAGTCTCTGAGTAGACAAGAGTGCAAACTCAAGTCTGGATGGATAATGACAGGCGAACGGAATGAGTGCAAACTAAGATGATATTCGAACTAAGGTTCGGCAGAGTTATACATGAGTTTATATACTGTAGGTATCTAATGGAATGATCAATCAGCAAGGTAGAGGCTATGTATGAGGCATGTGGAAAGTCTATTGGTAAGGAGGATTGATCACAAAGCATGGAATGGATATGAGAGATGAGTAATGGATCAGTAAGACAAATGGAAGGTAAGATAACTGGAGTACCATTAGTACAAGAATTATCGAAAGAAGATAGACACTGTATTAAGGTTATATGAACAGGAGATGAAATAGGAATCAAAGTGGTGTGAAAGATAAATAGGCGCTAGGCTGTGACAGCACTAGTATTATTAATCCTGAAGGGCGCGAGAATAATATTCGACCCGAGAGGACTGCTATTGAAGCACTTCCTTCAATTAAGCAAGGGAAGCAATAGTGCAAAGGGCTTAGAATCTATACGACCTAGAAACCAGGAGTGGCTAAATAGTGCTTGATCAATTGAGTGCTAAGGAGATCGCGCTATAAGAGTTAGCACGATTGAAGGATCAGAAAGTCGCGATAATTCGAGCAAGTGTGCGTCGAGTTGCATGAAACTGTGTCAGGATGAAAGTATGAGTAAAACTAGATGCCAGTGAAGGAGAGAGAACAGGGTAGTGACTAAATGTAGCGCAACTACTGACAGCGGTTCGGTCTTGCGTTTGGACTAGTGATACTAAAGGGGACTTAGCGACTGCAAATTCAGAGTGGTTGAATGTCACGATCAAGAGAAATGAGCAAGAATAGATCAATTGCACCAAAACTGAAATATAACACTAAGTGACTACTCTATCCTGCAGAAGTTCAGGGAAGGGGAAGTAAAATGCCTGTATGTTTTGCAGGATATTTTATCATGGCACATGGAGGCTCGGGATACATAGGCGAGGATAGTAGCGAGTCAAGCGACCGCATGTTAATACCAAAGGATTTAGACATGCTGCACTGCAGAACATGAGGATACATGTAATAAGACCTGCAACTAGTAAGTAGTGACAAGCAACAAGAGAAAATGCACCAGTGGAGATAGGTGGAGATAGGTGGGACATGGGAGGACGAGGTACCTGGAAGTTGGACCGAACTAGCGATAGCGCGTTGTTTTCCTAGTGCGCGCTAAGATCTAAGCAAGAGAATTTGTGTGGGGCACATGAATGGCACTAGCGCCTGTGCAAGCCCAGCAAAAATATGTTTGTCACAGCGGATCTGTGGACTGGACGATGGATAGGGATGGTGGATCTGGATCGGATCTGTGGACCAGATGTCTGGATCCATTCCTAGATTATTGGTATATGACAAAAGACGTCAACATATCAAATAGTCAAAAGCCAAAGAAACATGTTTGCATGTGTACTACCACCTTACAGCTATCCAATCCTATCATTCAAGCTACCTCCTATAAATAAATGAGTGCATGCTGCCACATGAAACAATGTACATACATTGGTATTGGTGAATAAAATTATATTTGCGCTCTGATTCACTCCCCTATCACCAGCTGATTCTCAGGACAGTCTCCGACAAATGGATGATCAAAGTTGCAGGGATTTCTGATAGAGCGTGCGTCAGCATTGTCGAGGTCTGAAGCTGATGGGTCCAAGGGAAGAAAGATGCCAAGCTCATCGAGTTCAGCATTCAACCATTTCACCCTTTTCACCTTGTCCTTTTGGATCACAGCAATGAACTCTTGATCCTGGGAAGCACGTTCTGTGTCGCGATCAGCAACCATACATGTAAAGAGCACCGCTTCCTCAAATGCCCAAATGGTTTGTTCTTCCTGCTCCTGCTGTTCGCCATCAATGAAATATTTGAGCCTTGAGAGCTTCTCCGCCTCCCAAGCTAAAGTCATTGAGAGATGCCGATGGTATTCCAGTTCTGCTTCCTTGTAATAAGCAGCACGGTGAACATGTTCAGTAGACATCTGCTGCAGGCCCTGAGAAAATATTTTGTGAGCCTAGAACAATGACAATGTGTCACTGAGAGTCGCTGCATAAAACATAGTGACATCCATTTCACCGTCGTCATGGTCTGAATTTGTACTGGTAGCTAATCTTCCCATCATGCCTGCTATCTTGCACACTGCCTGTGGTGTGGGGGGATTTTTTTGGATGTAAGGGTGGTAACCAGACTGTGAAATATGGTGTCGCCCCTCCTGCTTTCTCATAGGTGGACCGACATCAGCATGTCCAAAGTCATGGTGCCCAGAGGAAGTAACAGATGCTGCCAGAACTTCATTTGAGTCTTTGACAGTATCTGGAAGGATGTGACAGATACTTGGGGGCGATGAAGGACAAAGGCTGCTGGGTGGAGAGGAGCTTTGGGGGCTATCATGGTAGATATGAGTGAAAGCTTTGGCATAATCGACCTTTGGGAAAAGTGGGCTAGATTTTGGGCTATGCAGTGGGCTGGCTGGAGGGGTTTTGCCATTTACTGGATCCTGGAACAGAGTCTGTGGAGGATATGGATATGGCATAACTGTAGCATGAAGTCGCTTTGAAGTCACTGACAGCAGCAAGCCAACAACAGTCGGAGTTTTAAGGACTTAACACTTTTGCAGCTCTTGTCACACTGGCAGTACCTCACTCCCTATGGCGTATCCTCAGTGCTATGATCCATATAACCCTGGTTTTCAGTATGAGGAACCTGATTCTGAGTTTGATGAGTAAGTAGTAGTACTATGAGGTATTGTATGACTCACCAATCTCTTTCTAAACAGTGCAGATTTGTGCTGGCCAGAGAACCTCGTTGATGGATCAATGCTGCCTGTCCTGCAGGCTCTACAGCGACTGCCAGAGCAGACAAACTTATCAGCAAAATATCACCCCACCTCTGGCTACCATTACCTGCTTCCAGATCAACCTCCTCCACAAAATATGTTCCAAGAAATGCAAAGCCATCCTCTTCAAGAAGCCAGAGAGACCAATGTATGGTATCCATTTGATGGGCTGGGTGAATGGTCACTTGCAAAATTCCTCAAGTTGGATTGGGTATGTCTCATTACTATCAAATAAATACTTAAATTCACATACTTCAGTTCAAGACAAGAGAGCAGCTGCAATTTGAGTTGAAGGATGAGTTGTTCTTCTATATGCAGCAGCTTCCTGGCCATGGGCCAAAGTGGCAGAGTACAAAGCTTAAGCTCAAGGGCTACAAAAATGAACAGCCAATTCACCTTATTTGGAGGGATGGGTTGGAGGTTACAAAGCAGCTTTTTGCAAACCCCGTTTATGCAAACCATATGTGCTATGACCCTCACCGTATCTATCAAGGACAAGAGCGTCAATTTGGAGAATTCTGGATGTCAAATGATGCATGGGAGATTCAGGTATTTGCACTTTGGTTTAGAGTCACTCGAGCAACTGACACTTGACATTCAACATAGGATCAACTACCCAAAGGGGCGACTATCATTCCAATCATTGCTGCCTCCGACAAAACCCCAGTTACAAGACACACGGGTGGCCTTGAGATGCACCCACTATTTCTAATGATCGGAAATATTCAGGCCAATGTCCACATGAAGGCAACATTGTATGCATGGCAATGTACTGCATTCATGCCCATACCAACTTTCATCGTCAACTCTGACTTTCAAACTCTACTCCGGTTGCATTTATGGCACAAATGCATGGATCTCGTATGCTCTAATTTGAAGGTCACAGCCCATGTTGGCAAGTATATGGTTGATCCCTCAGCCAGATTGCGATACTGTTTCACCCCTCTTATCAGTCACATAGCTGATCTCCCCAAACAACTGATGATTGCATGTGTCACGAAAAACTCTTCTCCTGTCACCACAGTGACTCAGAAAGAGTTCAGTGATGAAACACCATATCCTCCACAGAACAGAATGGAGACTTATGCACTTATTCAGTTGCTTTGCAACCACATTGACCCATGGGATCTTATTATATTCCTTAGAGAGGCCAAAAAGCTTCACCTCAGTGGGGTGCACTTGCCGTTCTGGAGAAACTGGAGGTTCTGTAATCCTGCAAAATTTCTGACACCAGAGATTCTGCACACGCTGCATAAGTTCTTTTTCGATCATGTTCTTAAGTGGATTAAACAGGTCATGGGTCATGAACTCGCCATACGGTTCAAAAATCACCACAAGTGCACCGGTGTGTGCCATTTCTCTGGGGGTGTCTCTCACATCAACCAAATGACTGGACAAGAGCACCATGATATCCAGCACACAATTGTGCCAATGCTGTGGGGTATGGCAAGCCCTGGGTTCATCCACACTGTACATGCAATGATTGATTTTATCTACCTTGCGCAGAATCCTCTCCACACCAAATCCAGCATCACCTCCATGATTCAAGCACTGCAGGACTTCCATGATCATAAGCAGGCTATCATTGACACACAGGCCCAAAAGGGAAAAGGCGGCACTAAGGACAACTTCTTCATTCCCAAACTAGAACTCATGCAAAGTTTTGCTTGTGCAATCTTCAATGTCGGTTCACTCCTGCAGTGGACAGCAGACATATCAGAACATCTTTTGATAACTCACTGCAAACATCCATTTGAACGCATGAGTTGTCAGAGAGACTTCATTCTGCAGATCGCTCGCATCCTTGATCGGGAGGAGACTATCCGGCTGTTCGACCTTTACACATTGTTATCTTCATCTATGTCTACTCCTGATCAGGATCCGCTCATCAACACCATCATCATTGAAGATGAAGAGATTGCCAGTACAGAAACAGATTCTACTCTTGCTTGGGTCTCCAATGTGAACCCAGCTGCCCAGCTACATCTACAAGGCCCGCGCCCTGTTCATAATCATTTCCTGAAGGGTATCATATTGGACAATGCATGGATTGCCTTCAACGTGACCGTGAAAGCAGATTGCAGCCACCTTAATGCATCTCAGCTGCAGTCATTATATAATCTCCCTGATTTCATGCATGCTTTACACCTCTATGCAACCCGCAACAGCTGCACACTCCCTGATCCTGATCACGTATCATTCAATACATGGTTGAAATTTCGGATCCAGCTACATTCCGCCTTTCACACTTGTAGAATCATGCCGAGCCAACAGATTCATGCCGAACCACCTTCCAGTAATTTCCCTGTGTTGGGCTTAGGCGTTTATGATGACAGTACGAGCACAGGAGAAAAGGATTAGTAATATGCGTATAGATGAGTAATGTAGGGAACACCACTTACCCGGAGCGCAGTCGATTAGTAATTGCAGCACAGAAGAGAGACAAGTCCGAAATGCAGTCTTTCGGATCGGACACATAGAATTAGCCGTTTGATAGTATATATACTGTACGAATATTTACATGAGTTGGCAGTCTTAATATCAAAGTATCCTACTCATAACCAGACCCTGGAGGGAACTGCAACACCGTGTTATTTAGCCAGAGGGTCGATGGTGATAATGACAGTGTGTATTTAAACTTACCGGCAGTGACACTTCCTGATGTGGCCTTATATTGTTCTACAGGGTCTTATGTCGCTCAAATACGAGCCATATTCCAGCCAATTCTTCCTAGAGGTTCCCATGTGCAGCTCCCTGAGCGCTTGTCTCAGGTACTAGTGTACATCCAGCATTTTGACTTCATTGTACCTGGCCCCGAGCCATCCATGGGTATGTGGATGGTCAGACGATCATATAATTGATTCCCTTCCCAGCCAGGGAGGGTGATCAGGCGCGGATCCATAATCCCTCTCACAGACGTTACACATGTGGTGGAGATTATACTTGTGTATCAAGGACCATTGGGCAAGGACATAAATTCTGGGAACTCGCTGGAGGTGTTTGACAACTATTTCTTGAATAACTTTGCAGACAAAGAATTATATCACTCATTATCGGTGATCTCAGAAAACTAGATAGCTTGATTTTTATGTAGCGCAGTTATCAATCTGAATCTGATCCCTATAGTACGCATCTATCTCTCTGATAACTGCAAGATCTTTGTGCACTGCATCTCCGACAGTCATAAATACTAAAAAGAGCATGGTATGTATGGTGTACGAGAGTGTCCCTAGACTATCCCAAAAGCATCGCTCTGAAGTGTCTCTCAAGACGAGTCCAAACATAAATGTAGTCACCTTGTACTTAAGTCACTCGATCGTAATTTAAGTGTATAAAACTTTAATTGTATGAAGTTGTGTTTGTACATATTTACAACCTCGCGTATTGTGCGGTAGATGCTTGGTTTGTCTACTCAGATCGAAAGTCATGCACCGTCTCCTCATATACTCGCTTTTCGTCTGCTCCAGCCTTGCTTTCCAACTTCCTTTCAGCATTCCTCTTTTCAAATCAAAAGACGCTGCTCGCGTAGAACAGGTTCACGTTTCTCCAAGAATAGCAATCATTGGCGCTGGCGCGGGAGGCTCATCAGCTGCATTCTGGATATCTAAAGCGAAGGAAAGGTTTGGAATTGACGTTGAAATTGACGTGTATGAGCGTTCAGATTATATCGGAGGTCGTGAGTTTCTAGTTTCCTGTCCGTCGAACAGTGCTTATCCTTATTGACCAATTTGGCCCACAGGCAGCACCGTAGTATATCCTTACAATGATACTACGTTTGCTCCGTTGGAACTAGGAGCTTCTATATTCGTCGACGCAAACAAGAATCTAATGAGAGCTTCCAAGGAATTCAACTTGACTCTGACAGCCTTCGAAGATGATGATTCGAACACTGGTATTTGGGATGGCCAGAATTTCGTACTTGTGGTGAGCTGCTTTTAATTCAAATTTGCCTACAAAACTTTATGCGGCTTCGAAGATAGAAAGCGGCAGCTATTTAAAAAGCTGGTGGGCAACCTTGAAGGTATTGTGGAGGTATGGCTACACCGCACCCACCAAAACGAAAGCTATGTGAGTTTCTTTCGCTCGTTTAATATTCGGGACTCATTAGGAATACAGTGTCCAGTCAGTGATTGACCGTTTCCTCGGCTTCTACACCCCCGACTCTCCTCGCTGGGATGATATATCAGTGTTCTCACAGAGGTTCCAGTGGGTGTCCCTAACCAACCAAACCGCCTCGGATTTTTGGGATAGTAATGGCGTTTCCCCGCTCTTTACGCGAGAGCTTGTTGAGGCAGCGACGCGTGTCAACTACGGGCAGGTGTGTCATACTTTCCAAATAGTTTACCGCAATATCAGCCAACTGACGCTGCATCAGGACGTGGACAAGATCCACGCCCTCGGAGGCGCAGCTTCAATGGCAGCAAGTGGTGCATCTGGTGTTGTAGCAGGAAATTTCCGCATATTTGAGCAATTTCTGGAGAATTCAACAGCAAAGGTCTTTTTGAACACGAATGTTGGAGTCTCTCTCTCTTAGATCTGTGTTTGACCACTGACAATATACCAGGTCAAGGAGATCAAACGGAAATCTGGCACGTCCTTGTGGACCGTCTACACATCGGCTGGTTCCCAGACGTACCAGGGAGTTATCCTTGCTGCGCCTTTCCACCAGACTGATATTATCCTCCCGTCTGATCTGGCTGAACTCATCCCTCCGCAGCCATATGTGAATTTACACGTCACGTTGCTAACGACACGTTCCGAACACCCCAGACCGGAGTACTTTGGCCTCGCCTCCAATACTCAGGTGCCAGCAACAATTCTGTCCACACACGAGGGTGCTCGAGCGGGTGGGGTGGAGCCCGAGTTTAATTCAATTTCTTACCACGGGAAGGTTCGTAAGGTGGACGGAGCGGCAGGAGACGCAGTAACAGACCCTGAGTCGACCGTGAAAATTTTCTCCAAAGATCCTGTTACCGATGAATGGCTCGAGACAGCGTTTGGTAATGTCAGTTGGGTATATAGGAAATTGGTAAATCATTGCCGTTTACATGGGCAAGCTGGGATGCTAACGACATGATCAGTGGCAGGCATACCCTGTGTTGCTTCCTACAACAGAATTTCCTCCTGTCAAGCTTGATCAAGGCTTTTACTATGTGAATGCTTTTGAGCCGTACGTTTGGAATAACACTGTTTCTTTCTGCTTTCATACTGACGTCAACATTGGTTTAGATTCATCTCGACTATGGAAACCGAGACTATAGCATCGCGTAACGTCGTCGATTTACTCTTGCATGAAGAATTTGGAACTGGTATTTGTGGCGCTCTGCTCTCAGGAACCGAAAACGCAACCCAAACCGCAGCGCCAGCTGACTTTGTGCTCGGCTGGGATTGTTAGATTGTCCAAGCGCCGATGAATATGCTACCAGGATGAGATATATCCACATTTCGATCCACCAGTGTTGTGAGGTGCTGGCTGACGTATATAAGTTGTTGTATAATACTTATAGGGTACACTGCCCAGTTGATACTCCCTCTTCTTGTGGGTGTGTCATAGCCAAGTGAGTACCGAAGGGAAATTACACCTGAGACACAGCCGAATAAGAGCCCGCGGCAAATGCTGTTCAAATTGGGGGACATATTCGAAATCAATACATTCATAAATATGTCTCGGGATATGTATTGCATCTACCCATAGAACTTTTTTGACCGTGTCCCAGGTGTTAACAATGTCCAAATCCCCATCATCGCGTGACGGATGCAATCAGACCTTTGAAATGATAGGTTACTAGCCCTAGTACTTAAGTACTGACAAGCCGTTGCACATGGGGGTCTATCGAGACGTCTATCCTTGGCTGTCGCTTTTGGAGCTTCAAAGAATCTTCGGAAAATTTGACATTCGACCTCGCAGATGGTGCACGATAAAGACAATAAATACTACTCGATGTCGCAAATTGCAAGTGTGTACTACTGCTACGGCGTTGTACAAATTATTTGGGGTGACGTGAGGCATGATATTCGTTCGTCATAGGGTCAACGACCCCAGATGTGGCAATTAGTGGCGTCAAAAGAGATAAAGCGAGTGCATACAATGCTGGTGATAAAAACGATAAGCAAAGGTAGATCAGGGATGTTCACCCAGTGAATAATCCAAGACCAAGCCCATATCCTCATGCAATTATAGAGACTCTGGCACCGCTCCGCCCTGACAGTACGTCCAGCTCAACGGGCTTCTCATACTTATCCGAGTCACGAATGTGCAAATCGTCGTGAACCTTTAAATTACGCGTTGAAATTTCTTGCGAAAGGGTTGGTTGGCTGCGTCCAGCAGCACAGGTAATCGTGTCGAGCGTTGATTCACGTGCATCTACTGAGCCCATGGGGTTCGGCTCCATAACGTCACGCCATATTTCAATATAGTCATTCGCATATTCACCGATCTGGGTTATCTTGTTAGGCTGAAGGAACATTCAAGAGTATATCCATGCCTACCTCTGCTTCGTCGAGACCGACTGTCTCGCTCCCAGCTGCTACGCGTATGTGGAGGCCAGGGACTGTGTCGACATAATGGACAATCAGAGCAGTGACGACGAATGTGTATATGCATGTTGCGAGGACATAGGCGAATTGGATATAGAGCTGCTTCCAATTGTGGTCGACCCAGCCGCCGATGACAGTCGTGTTGACGCCGTCTAGGCCGATAACGGCCTCAGTAGCAAAAAATGCGTTCGTCATGAGACCCACAATCCCGCCAATAGCGTGCTCGGCAAAAAGATCAAGGGAATCATCTATTGCGAGAAGAAATTTCACTGAGGGTTGCGTCAACATCCGCACTCCAGAGTGATTCAGTATTCTCACATTTAGTTGCAAAGTTACACACAGCACCGGTGAAAATGCCCATAATGACTGCCGCCCAGGGCTTGATGTATCCTGAAGCAGGCGTGGCCGCAACGAGAGCAGCAATGGTTCCTGAACAGAATCCGACCATACTATACTTCCGCGCCAGACGGTAGTCGATGAGGCACCAAACGATACCGCCAAACGCAGCAGCGATCATAGAGTTCCACATGGCCATGACGGCACGCAAGTTTGCACCAAAAGCGCTCCCGCCATTAAAACCTAGCCAGCCGAACCAGAGGATAAAGGTGCCCAGGTTGACCATGGAAACATTGTGTGGTCTGAAGTTCTGGAGCTCCTTGTCCTGTCTGCGGCCAAGCACCCAGGCATAGGCAAGACCTCCTACCCCGCTTCCAATTTCTACGGGACCTCCACCTTATAAATCACAGAATATCAGAAATACGGACGGCAGTGAGGAAGGACTGATTAACCTGCAAAATCAAGAACACCGAATTTATAACCCCAGCCGTTTATGTTCCACGCCCAGCAAGCAAGGGGACAATAAACCAAGGTCATCCAAAAGAATGTGATGACCATGGCTGGGAGTACCCGACCTCGCTCGGCGATCCCGCCCACCAGTATTCCTACTGTGACGCATGCGAATTCCATTTGATACATTGCGTATAATAGCGCAGGAATTAGAGGGGAACCCGGGGAAGGTTCGTTGAGGACGTTTATCAGGCCAAAGTTCGCCAAGTTGCCGATAAATCCATTAGTTGCAGTTGGCGAAAATGCCAAGGAATAGCCCCAGAAGTACCACTGAAAGATACAGACTGCATTGCTGGCAGAAACTACCCAGATAAGCGACAATGCAGACTTCCTTCTGGATAATCCAGAATACAGAAAAGCTGGAAATAATGTGAGCGGATAACCAAAGGTACGGGAGAGAGAAATATACGAACCGAGACCAGGTATCATGAAAAATACCATGGCGGATGCCACGATAATGAAAGAGACATCTCCACCATCGAACCTGTGAGATATGAGAGAAATATTGGGTTCGAAGACTTGTTGGCAGAATCACTATTGCCTCACGGTGGGTCACCAGATCCTGTAGGTAGTGCGAGATGACGAGTTCCATATCAGTGTCTATGCTAAATAGTTGCCGTCATGGACGCACTCTTTTTCAAGATAGCATTCGACACTTTGATGATGCTCGATAGTACCATCACGCCGAATGAGTGACGGTAGACGCTTAGTTGACTGTCTGGAGAGTCACGAATGGGTGTTCCTTCACAACCTAAGAATTAATTTATAGTCACAGCATAAGCTTGTATAGTCCAAATTTCATTGCCGAAAAAAAATAACGGGTGACGCGGCGTGTGATCAGCGGTGATCACGATCTCCAGCCAAGAAAAAGCGGGGATGAGCTATTGAAATCCGACGTGGCAAATCGCAGCTGATGAGTTGTGATCACGTCTACTCACACCAGGCTGCGGCATGCCGCGACCAGAAAGAACAAGAGTACGTGTCACAACGTGATCGCAATCTGTAGTACACAGAACGATGTCGTGGCATGCATGTGGCAGCATACATAAAAGTGCGATGAGGCTCATCAGGCTACACTAGGCCATATTCATCAATACAATTCCAAACATATAATGGAGTAATATGTTTGCATGCATGCCTGGCCAAGATCTTGATCGATAGGCTCCCAGGGCATCGTTACAGGCTGTTACAGGGCGGAACATTCAGATTGGACGTTCGCTCCATCATAAAACTTTCAATCATGTTAAATGATCATGGCGTCAGAGCTGTCAAACTGTTCTCCAGCCAGCTCATACCTTCGTTATTGATCGTCAATCACCTGGTACATTCTTGCGGCTGTTAACAGACGGACTCATTGCAGGGCGCGTCAGCGCCTCCGTATGAACTTCAGGAAAAGTAAAAGGTGAGATTAGTGTTTCATTCCGTGACAATGTGGAATGTACCGACCAGTCATCCAACTTTGCCTTCAAGTTTATTTTCCGTTGAGGAGTCCGCCTGGACATAGATGAATTGGGAATGTTGCCATTGTTACTATTCGTTGGCATCACGGTAGCAGAGATCACCATATTGTCTGAACTAAGTGAAGACAGAAGGAGACAGTCGTTTAAATTAGTCAGATACATGTTAGCATACAGAACCAACTAATAAGATTTTGACAGTAACTTCAGTGATCAGAAAATTGGGGAGTTGGCATGATAGAGACATGGTCCCATGAAGCAAGCTCGAGTGAGAATTTCTGTTGTTCACCTTCGTTCTAGTAGTCATAGTATCAGTACTCGATATTTGCTTGTAATCTTTGCACTTCGGCGACTCGGCACATAATCAGACTCAGTCTACTCCGACGTCTTGCCAACAACTTCGGGTATGAAATAAACTGGCAAATAAACTGCCACTCAATCTGACAGTTTATTTCCCATCGCTTATTGTTCAAACAGCAAATAAACTGAAGAAATAAACTGTTGTTGAGTAGGGTTAATAAGATTTTGACAGTAACTTCAGTGACAGCCACGTCAAAGCTTGAAGCTTGAAGCAATTTCAATCGTTTCAACATGAAGTCAATCATAATCACCTCGGTATACGCAGCAAGATGCCAAGCATATATTTTGCAGAGACACCTCAGCGCTAGCTACGAGTCGATCCTCAATACTTCCGGAGTCCAACTTGAAGGTCAGCCTTGTCGTTACAGATACTTTCATATATAGACTGGATTTTTGTTTTCGTCTTACCGCTTCTATTTACTTGTATTTACTTGAGACAAACAACATTCCCGATACTAATTGTTCGGGACCAATTCGTGACATATATGGGCAGTCACAATGACCTATATTACAGCTGCTCACCGTATGCGTGGTCCATGGCACGATACCGACGTGTTGTACCTACCTCACTGGCTTATGACGACGAAGGGGCTTCAATAACGTTCAGTACCTATTACTGTTTGACAGCTACTGAGGTATCCATTCGCCCAACCAGGCATCGTAATAAGCGGGACCCTTTTGTTTGTCCGCCTCCACAAGCAAAATAGAAGTGGCAGGACGAAAAAAAAAAAGAAATACCGTCTATCGATATGAAAGTAGCTGTAACGCCCTTTTCAGCGTGCCGCCATGCATGCTTCTGACACGAGGCCCGGGTATCGGGACGCAGCGATTGGAAACTTTCAATCATGTTAAATGGCAATGGCGTCAGAGTTGTCAAAGTTCTCCAGTCAGGCTGGCTGTCATGCATTGGTCGTTAATGATTAATCTCTTGCTGTGGTTAGACGGGCACACTGCGTTAACTCCTCCGTATGAACTTCAGGAAAAGTACAAGGTGAGATTAGTGTCTGATTTCGTGACAATGTAAAATATACCGACCTGTCATCCAACTTTCTTTTCCTTAAAGGAGTCCACCTGGAGTCTGGACATAGATGAATGTTGCCATTGTTACTATTCGTTGGCATCACGGCAGCAGAGATCGTCATATTGTCTGAACAGTGAACTGAAGACAGTCTAAATTTAGAGTATTAGTAAGAACCAAGTTGAACCGCAACTTCACAGCCACATCATGAATCTTAAAGCTTCAATCGTTTCAACATGAAGTCAAACAACAATCACCTCGATATACTACGCAGCAAAATGCCAGGAATTTCAAGCATATAGTTTGCAGAGACATCTCAGCTACGAGTCGATTTTCAATGCTTCCGGAGTCCAAGGTTGTTGTTAACGCCTCACTACCGCAGAGCGATTTTCGGCCTGCCGCCATGCATGACACGAGGCACGGGTGTCGGGACGGTTATTATGCCAGTCAACCTCTCTACAACAAAAACTCTCACCAGGGCTCTCCAGCATGTCACCATCTACTGTTCAGCCTTGATGAGCCCGGGCTATTTTACCGCTACCTGTGACGCGACCAGACGGCGACAGGAATACAAACTACAAACTTCGCCAGTCCTTTGCTGCACCAGTGACCCTACTATCTTTCTAACTTTTGTCTTTGTCTCCGTATTGCTTCGCAATGGGATTACACTACCAGCACCTACATGGCTTGGCCGCTGTCCCAAGTCGAGACACGTCAATCATCAACCAACCTACTTTCCTTTTGCCGAGTCAAGTTGATTTTTTTGTGATTAACTGATAGACTTGGAGACCCAGAACACTTGAAAGCTCCTCAGGGAGTCCCACGAATACTACAAGGTGTTTGATCGACTAAATCTGTGTAAACAATGAACATGTATGTGTTGCCGCCTGGGAATTGACACGAGACAATCTGATGTCCTCGGAACTATTGTACACCTGGGAAACAACATTTACGGGGGATGTAGATGTATCTGTTAGCAACTGGCTTCAGCTATGAGAAGAACACTGTTACTTTCGGATGCCTGTCAACGCACTTGGCTTCTAGTGACTTCTACTAGTAGTGCACTCCCAGCCTCCCACCCTGTATATATCGTTCTCGGAACGTCATATTCTTTGGCATCGTTGCCACTGCTGTATCGCAGGGACATGCATGTCTCCCCCGCATTGGGCCTTTTGCCACTTGCATTAAGCCACAGTCTGACCATGAGGTTGACAGCATGGTTTTTTTCAAGTCTCAAGAGGCTCCCCGATGGATGGATGAACATCTGACTTCTTCACCCAAGTCCAATATGCTCCCAGGGTTTGTATCAAGGCCCACCCGATTCCCTCAAACTAAGTACAACGGTCTTCGCCAAACTGGTCCCGAAAGTTCAAGTTAATAATGGTTGTAGAATGTATCGTTCCTTACTAAAATTATGATGAGTCATAATACATCACGACCCTACGAGCAATACTCTGAAAAAGGCCTGACAGGACACGTGAATGTAGAGGGTATTGAATACATATTACGCGCTTGTGGCTTCGAAGTTCGACGTGTTTCGACGTGCCGAAGCCCCACGTGATTTACGCCCTGACGTGGCTTCACGATTGGGGAGCAAGAAACCTTACTAGATAGTCCCACGAGTCCGTGTGTCCCAAGAGTTCGCGCATTGACTCTAGCACCCGCAATTCTGCACGGAATCAATCCTTATGCGTGTTGCATTTAGGTTCTCCCCAACATAATACACAGTGCCATATTTTTTTTTTGAAGAAAATCGAAGTAGATCTCGTCCCATGGCCAACTTATTGGTGCTGGAGCCTAGTTTTGTGCATAGAAGGCTCGCTCTAAAGGTCAGATCACCACATAAAATTCTGGAATGTGGTATCATGGTTATACACGATGAGAGAATACTAAAACAAATTTCTCCGGGGCCACATGCTTGTCAGGATCATCTGCAATAAAAGATATATGCCCCAGACGTGACAATCTATCCAAAGCGTTACATCGAGATTGTGTAAATCGAAACTCCGCAATGACGAAATGCGACAGCACACTGTACAAACGGTGCGGACACTGCGGAGTGTGAAAAGGCATTGCGGCAGACGTGTGACAAATTGTGACAAAGTGCGCGAACTCTAGGGAAAATGCACTTTTCTGCGCGGTAACTCTCCGCCGGACTCAACACGTCGATTTTCGAAAAAAAAACCAGTAGGTGTTGTACTTTCGATGTCAGGCTATCGAACCGTCAAAGAATTGAATATTTATGTTTGTGCGTTGTGGAGTAATGGACGTTGCCCAAAAAATGCGCGAACTCTAGTGGACATCTAGTACAAGTAAGGTAATAATCTTGGTTTCTCAGGGCCATATGTTCGTAGGGACGGCCTGCTAGCTACG
This sequence comes from Suillus americanus, assembly GCA_016695465.1. Classification (NCBI taxonomy): domain Eukaryota; kingdom Fungi; phylum Basidiomycota; class Agaricomycetes; order Boletales; family Suillaceae; genus Suillus; species Suillus americanus. The sequence goes on from MU177892.1 coordinate 1,396,056, forward strand.
ATCTCTGAGCGGTGGGTTTACATATTCCAACTTATGGGTATCACCAAACCTATGTGCAAATTATTTCAGCACGACCTTAACCTCTAGTGATACATGGCACTAACTTCTTGATATCCGTCATAATTGCTGCAATGCATAGATCAGTCCTCACACCAAGCGCAGACCCTCCAAGGCCAATGGATCCTTCCCCTTCAGCGCCTCCCCGTCCATGGCTCCATGCACGAATGCCTCCCCAATCAAGGCATACGCCCCACCCTCAACCTCCCTCACCACAAACGGCACCGCTGCTCCTGGCACTACCACCACCTCATCGCCAACCCTCGCGCCTTGATGTGCAATCCCAAGATCTCCCTCCTCTGTGCTGAACACTCGTCTCGCAGAACACATCCACGAGAACGCTCCCACAAACCTATGCGTTGCCTCCAATGGGGTCTTGTCTCCTGCCGCCACAGCCACCCTCGTCGCGTCCAGCAGCTCCCGCAAAGGCATTGCACCATCCCATGCTGCTATAAAGTCGACCACTGCAGCATGTACGTCGGAGTAGCGGTATTCTGGTGGAGCAGACTGCAGGCCTATAATGTGATCGGCGGAAAATATAAAATCACGCACAGCATCGGATGTAAGGGTAGGTTCAGATGAAGATTTTCCGTCGGGGAAATGATCAGCAGCATGGGCAGAGGCACGGGAAGCAGTGTCAAGAGCGCGGACAACGAGATAGGCAATCCATTGGTCAAATGAAGTGCCAAGGCAGGCAGGCGCGGGGTGCTGCTCTTCAGCGAGGTTAGCAATGAGGGTGCGCCATAATGCTTCTACTGCTGCTGGGGTCGCAGATTTGACGAGACGTAGAGCTGGATCAGCGAGCAAGCGGAAGAAATGTGTCATGCGCTCAAGAGAATATATCTCTTTCCCTGTCTCTGACGTACGGGAAATGCGGCCCAGCCGTGCGGCCGCAGGGAGGTACAACTCTTTCCTATTAGGTGAGATAGTGGGTCGGGTAGGTAGAGGACTGGTGAATACACCTGCAGAAAAGGGGCACTGTCCACGGATTGCGAGCGGTGGGGGGCTCGGTGGAACGCTAAAATCTGGGACCCACGAGGGGATGGGACGAGGTGCAGGATATGAGCGGGCTTCCACCATAGAGAGGACAGAATACCCTGCCCGACCCTCGACCAAATGCGCACTGCACTCGGCATAGACTTGCTCGACAGATTTAGTGTAATCCACGCTGAACGCGCCGAGTCCCACCACTGGGGACTCCAGCGACGACCTATTTGATATGCCAAGTAGGGCAAAGATCTTGTCACGCTGGTCAGTGACTTGGTAGGTGCGACTCAGGGCAAGGTGGGTCTCAAGCTGCCAGAGCTTGCCGCGGTGACAGTGCTCGCGTGCAAGTAGTATCATGGGGATTGAGCCAAAGATGGTGGTGGATTTATTCTGCCACGTTTGGAAGTAGAAATACCGGCGACGGACCACGTCGAGGAGCCGCGCAGCAGTTTGCAGCAGACTCCAGGGGATATGGGTTGGTCCACTATAGACCTCAATGGTACTAGCGAGAACAGTTTCTTGGATGATCCAACACCGTTGAAACCATGTTTGGCAGAAGAAATCACCGATGGAAAACCAGTGACTTTTATAGGCAGGAGGAGTCATCTCACGCAGTGTAGCGACGGCAGCATTCTCATAGTCTGACAGACTTTCAGACTGCTGCTCCTTAATACAGGGCAGCCGTTCCATGAATCGAATGGCATATTCATAGTCTCCAGGTGGCTCTCCAAGCCAGACTACTACCGTGCGTGCAGAACGAAAGATGCGGCCCATCATGTTGACCTGGGCGCTGCGTTCTTGCAGATCCTGTTGATTAATGCAAATCGCATCGATCCAGATGAGCGTTTCCTGGCGAAACTGCTCCAGACGAAGCAAGCCATCTCTAAGGTTGGCAGTTACGTCGAGCTTCATCCCATTACATTTGATAGATCCTCCAAACTCTGAATCAACTCCGGATGCGCTTGATTGTTTTCCCAGATGCCAGGTATAGGACAGCGCATCGTAAACGGGGTTATTTTCAAGGTTGACCTCGATGAGGTCGTATTGTAAGGTGGAAACGAATTTGCCAATTCGGAGAAGCCTGATAGAGCTGGTGGTGGATAGAGGTTGATAACAAAACTGCGTGGACATCGTGGTGAGCTGGCAGATCCAGCGGTTGAGTCTTAGACTGCCTTCCTTCAATCTTGAGATAAGACGATGGCCGGCGGACCTTTTACCTAACATGAACTCTCTCCTGCAGCCGATTGGGAAGCAGAAGATAGCTGTTCTGGAGACGAATTCGCATTGTAATTGTTGTGTTATGTGTGTTCCACCTCAATGAGACCGGGAGAAGGGACACGTCACGAACTTGACCTAGTTGCTTCAACTTGTACTAGTAGTACCGGACTGGTAAGGAATGACTATAAATTGTGATAGTACGTGTGCAGCTGGGGACTAGAGTCATGCATGTCGAGTATGAACACAAAGATTCACCCGTACTGCGGCAGTCAATTTCGTAGTCAAACATTGGGCGACAAACTGGCCCTAAGTTGGCTGATCTTGACCCTAGAGATCTTGAAGGAACTCAAGCGAGCTCAAGTAGCACTAGCATCAAATACAAGAGTGCCGGAGAGCAGTGATTCTGGTACTTACTTATAAGTGTGACCGTTGCAGTGCAAGAGTGGAGAGCAATAATGACAATAACAAATATGTGTGCGTAGATGTAGATAATTCCAGTCTAGTTGTGCATCACAATCCGCCTATTGCACCTGCACCTTCGTTCCCTTCGCATCCGCGTCCGCGTCCACCTTCGCAGCATCCGCCTTCTTCCCCGCCATTGCATCCAACACGCCCCACAAACTCCCGCTCATCTCCCGCGCCATCGCTTGCCTATCCTCCTCCAACAGCCGTTCAAACTCATCCTTGTGCGTCGCAATGTACAACTGCTCCTCTTTATACTGCCGCTGGGCCTCAAGGCGTTTCTGCTCGAGGTATGTCAAAGGGACAGGCGAGTGTGAGGACTGCAGAATAGTAGAGTCAGTCATGGCACGTAAAGAGGATGAAAACAAACTGACTTCACTCGGACCGCCGAACATACCGCTCAGCGTAAACCCGCCTTTGGACAATCCACGCGCCTTGCTCTTCCACTCCTCGATATGCTTTCGCTTTGCTTCCGCCTCCTTCTCCGCGTATTCGATAGGAATATCTTTTCCAGCATAAGCTTGGAGGATGGGTCGTACGTCAGGAGATTTGTAAATTGCAATAGCTATACGAGAAAATTCGATCAAGGTTAACCGAGAAGAGTCAAAGGTGTGAACATACACTCCAAGAAGGGGATCATGGCAATCAAGCCCTTGTCTCCGGGTGCACCCGTCCATTTGGGGATGATGATGGCGTTCTCGGGATGTGAGCTTACATGTTCCGGATGCGTATCAAGGAGGATGACTTTCGAGAGGTCACGATTGAGATAAGAAAGGTCCTGGGAGAAGACAAGGTTTTAACGCATAGTCGACGATGGAGGTAAAGTGGAAGTTTAACAGATGATGAGAGTTACCTTGACGATTTTACCATCCACTGATCGTGTGGCTTCGCGGAAAAGCTTATAAGTGATGAAGAAATTATAGGGATCGAGTTTCTCAATTATGGGCATGGCGGTCTGTTGGTTTTGAGCATCGGCTCTTGTCGTAATGGGGATAATACGCACATAATGCTGTTGGGTTGTAAATATCACAATTTCGTAGAACTGGGACAGGTAGGCAAGGAAATAATCAACGCCAGGGCGTTTGGCTGTCCGCCATCCTTGCTGTCGCTGAAGAGATATATCATCAGTGATGCTCATAACTTGAACGAGCCAACCTACATCCCAAGTTGACGTGATAATGAGATCATCCATGGACAGCAGGAGGGTGTACGGTTTTTGATGGGGAGCTGGGAGAGGTGGCGGGAGTAGTTCTGGCCATTGGGGTTTGTTGAAGTACTGTTGACACGATGAATAAATTTATGAGCTAGTGTGCCATAGGATTAGTTGTGTCACGTACATCGAACAGCTCCCAAAACCTCGACTTCGTTCGTTCCCACCTTCCTGACGGAGCCTCCTCCACCATCTTTTTGAAATAAATAAGCGCTGAACGAGGGTTCCAACTATAGACGCACCTGTTTTCGTTCTTTTAACTCATCCGTTTCCCAATCTCTACCGAGATACACGACTTGCACACCGAGAGCAACTGCAAGTACACCAAGAGATATACGTCCCAAAAACCGTCTTTTTCGCTCTATACTCGAGAGCGAGTCCTTGGATGATTTTGCACCTGTGCGCTGAGTCTTTTCTGGTTCTGGTTCCGCGGGTTGGAAGTCAAGGCTTGGGAGTGACGTCGGAGGTGGAGGAGGGGGATTTTGAGGAGGTGATGGAGGTGGCGTTGAAAAGTGACGGAGTGCTGGGAGAGCGCGTCGTTGAGCTGCGCTGCGCACGATCACTGAAAACATTCCACTAAGCAAGGACGTGAAGTGCTTTTTAGTTGGCACTTTGCAGAATGTCACTGTTTGGTTATGTTTGGTAGACGCCCGCGGGGATTCAATTACTCTCGTCGTTTTGCCGCCTAGACTGCGAAAGTAGCTAAGGAGAATCTAATTCAGCATGGATTTCCCTTTAATCTTTGATGATTAAACGCTAGAACTCTTGTGTTTGTCGCTGGCCCTGGAATGCCTCAAGCAAGCTGCGGAATTTCATTTTTGGCGTATTAATGAAGAACACTGATATCATTGACGAGGCTCTGCGGGCAAGTTAAGACTAGAAAGTTCTTAGGTGTCAATCCCCACACCCACTTGCAAGCTCGCCGTAAGGGCAACTGGTATGTCAGTATTCACCTTTGCTCATATTGAATGTGTAATTTGACCTCCATATCCAGCTGAAGGACTAGAAAAAACTACATATGGGCTCTGCTACTAGGAATACACATTTATATCATCCCTCGCCATGTCTTGTAAGTTAACAAATAAAAATTTCACAGATGATTCACAAGATTATGCCCGCCGCTTCGCTCAGTAGCACCAGCAGTCGATCCTAACCATCATGTAAGCCAAAATCGAGCTCGAATAGTATGGATTAGTACCTTCTCTTCTGCTGAATCTGCGAACATCCGCCATTCGACGCCATCGACAAAACGCAGAGCAAACGAGTGGGGGATCGCTTCTAGTTCCTCGAAGCCCTCGTACCATTCTGCGAGCGCATCGATCCGTCCGTCCAGAGGGAGGACGTCGAGGGGTTTAACAACCTCCTAGACATTCATGAAACTCGAACGAAACGGGAATGAAATAAGCTCACCCTTGGATTTCCGTATAGCAGCATCTTGGATTCTGCATGGCCCAGTTCAAATTTGTAATATCGCCTCTTCCACGCCAGCATGTTGGGCGCTTGTACCGTGACCCAACCTACCATCTTGTCTGCCCTTCTGGCGGAGAATACTTCTTCGTTCATGCGAGCAATTCTCATACGTCTCCCTTCCGCTGACCTCCTACGCTCTTCCTCCTTCTCACTGCATTGGGACTCGGAGCGCTGCATCTGCTCTGCCCGCCACTGCTCCATTTCCTTCGTGTATTGCAGCCTCCGCTCTTTCTCTAACTGTTTCCTCTCTCGTAGCTCTTGCAATCGTTGTTGTTCTATTTCTCTTTCCTCTCTCTCCAGTCTCGCTTTTCTTAGCGCCGCAGCCCGCAGCTCCTCTTGCAACACTGCTTTCCTTTCCTCTTCTTCCTCACGCTCTAGGCGTTCTCGCTCCAATTTCTCACGTCGTTTCGTCTCTTGGCGTTCATGTTCTTCCCTCAGCATAACTTCTTTTTCTAGCTGGGATTGGCGCTGCGCAGCCAATCTACGGCGCGCTTTCTCTTCGGGCGTCAACGGCATGGTAGGAGGTGAATATGTTTTGACAGGAATGCGCGGCGGTCTTTGCTGGATGACGGGGATTGGCTGCGAGGAAGGCTGCGAGGACCGCGCTAGGACGTTAAGATCAACATCGAACAGGAGGGGCTTCTCGTTAGTGTATTCTTCTCCTAGGAAAGGTCGCCGCGTAGACGCTGATGCCCGCTTGTAATCTTTGGGAGGAGGAGGAGGAGGTGGTGGTGGTGGTGGTGGTGCATCAGCGGTGTTATCATGAATGTAGGGCTCGACATGCGTGTTTTGATTCTTGCGGCGCAGTGCAAAGAGTTGAGTGAGGAAGTTGCCTTTGCGGTTGTGTGTGGGGGAGGTGTTCATGGTGTTGGTCTGTTGGTATAGATTGAATGAGTGGGGTATGTCGTTATCGTTAGATGATGATAGTAAGAAAACAAGAGATGTGGAGACGGTTGTACGCCCAGTTGCCAGACAATGCGTACGCCTATCGCAATTATTTGTCCCATATGTGGTTGCCAATAGCTATTCTTTCCTATTGTGCCTGTGTAGGCATGATCCCCATCGGGCAATTACGCGGTAGTGGGCGTCTTTCCACCGTAAAACTTTACAGTCCAATTACAGGACACAATGCTACGGCTCCAGAGTTCTCCAGCCACCTTACACCTTCGTGCCATTGTTTGTCGTCGATCAGCTTGCAAGTATCTTTCCGTGGCTAGATGGATTCATGCAGGACCGTCAACCCCCCCATACGAATCTAAATATGCAGAGAAGCTTCAGCAAAAAGCACAAGAGTGAGATGTGTCCTCCTTTGTGCCCAATTTCGTGACAATATACTGACAAGTAGTCCGACTTTTCCTTCCTGTTCTGTCCCTTGGGTCTACCTGGACATGGATTTCTGACTCTGGGAATGTCGCCATTGTTACCACTCGTTGGCATCACCAGGCAGGGATTGGAATTATCTGAACTGAGAACGCGAGCAAAAGAAGCAGCTCGTCGTAAAGAGGTAGCCAATGTCAAGTCAGCGCAACTGTCGCAGGCGCATCCGCAAAGGTTGGACAAGTCACCTTCGGAATTGGTTCGAAGCAAGGTATCAGGAACTTCAAGTAACCGCAAAGATAGCTCCCCGGTGAAAGTAAGTGTTACCTGCGTCAAAATTTCCTGCACGAAACTGACTTATCGCTACTTTCAGGCACTAGAATCGATCATAAATGTTCCAAGGCTGATGTCAACCCCTCATACCGCGGAGCAAATTTCGGCTTTATGGACGACTTATCATGCCTCTCGCACAGGAGGCACGGGAAGGGGATTTATCTGTGCATCTGTACCGATCAAACTCTATGACAAAATGCTTACCATAGGAAAACAATATCCTATGTTTGTCATGCCTGTCCCCCGGGAGGGCTCTTCAGCTGTACCACCCGAAGGTCGAGAAAGTACGGCCGCCCATGAATTCTATTTTCTACAATGGGATTTTCACGCTCCACCATTTCCTCCATCTGCCACTGGTCCCGACCCATTCTCTCGCTCCCCTCCTAGTAACGCATCTGCCCTGCCCCAGACGGCGACGGTCTTGTTTACACCGCTCCAGGAGTACAAGCTTCGGCAGTCGTTCGCTACCCCATATCTCATTCTAACATTCTACCCCGACTTCGCCCAGACACACGGAATAGTGCTACTTCGCGGTGAGATCACACCATCAGCAGCTACGGCGGCCGCTACTCCAAGCCAAGACACGTCAACCGCCCGATTTTTGCTGAGTCAGGTCGATGCTCAGCTGCTCACAATTGGCGTGCAAAAGTTTTATTTGTGGGGCAATGAGAGCGCAGATAGTAGTGAGAATGGGGATCGACACGCTGAAAAGCTACTCAGGCAGTTCCACGAACAGCCCGAGGAGTTCAATTGGGCGGATCTACTTGAACACGCCCGTCTTACCTCCTAGGAATGGCATTATCTTTGTTAACATTGTCGCGCAGAGATTCGGATCATCATGCATGGAGCGATGTTATATCTGGGCAACATATTTACAAATATTCGCTATCAATAGGGATAGTCCTACGTTAGTCATGCAAAGATTGAATATCCATAGGGTCAAGGCAATGTGATTAATGGTGCTTTCTTCACCCACTCGTTGTTCTCTAATTCTTGCACAACAAATGATGCGAACCCTGCTCTTGCTAACCATATCCCTGTTGTCCCGTCTCCCACATAACCTACAACAAATCTCTTGTCATTTGCCCCACTTAGTATGGGTACGCGGACAATCGTCCAAGCCAGATCATTTCCTTGGGTCCGAATAGTTTCACCAATGGCTACAACATCTTCGTATGCCGTACGTGCCAGGGTGGCTACGCCATTGACTATTATGGACATCCGCAGGCTGGATTTGTCGTTCGGGTCTTTTATGCTTGGTGTCCCGAGGGCCAGCAGCCGATGCACACGATGGCCTCTCATAAGTTCAATAATCAGAGCATATGCCCGTGCAAGAGGTGTGCCCTTCGGGTGCATAGGTCCGCGCGAGACCGATGGCCCCAGAGCAGAAAGCACGGCGTCGACGCCCATGATGGCCGATGAAAGCGCCTCTCTGTCATCAAGCTGTCCCTTATGAATTGTGACGCGGGGATCATTCTTGGTTTCCTCAGGGAGTTTCTCTGGTGCGCGCGCGTATACAACCACAGTGTGCGATGCTAGGAGTGCTTCCTGGATAAGAAGCAAACCTGCGGCGCCTGTTGCTCCCAGAATTAAGACGCGCATGGCAGTCTACTTCAATGATCTAATTTTGGGGTAAAATGAGCGCTCGAGTTACACAGACTTCTCCAATCAACCTACCTTTTGGCAGGAAGGTTCACTATGGTGAGGATCGTTGTGAAAGTGGTAAGAACGCGTTTTTGGAGGTCTGCCTAAGGGAGACCGCTGTGGAGTGGACCAGAAATAGTATCGCCACTGCAGCTCCACCTCATCATCAACATCATCATCTGCCTTCCCTTTCAAGACTAGCACTGATACTGAGGATGGATAAGTAGTTCCAGTGGGGCCTCGGTCTCGCTAACTCTAATGGACGTATGAAACGAAGCAATCCGATGTTGCAGTAGCATATTCGAACTCGATTCAGTTCTGAGTTTCGAGTTGAAATGAATTTGGTGTGCATTAATATATAATGTTCATTGATTCGGTGGGAAAACAATTGGATACATAAATTCGCGAATGGATATTCAACTTCTGTCTCAACAACAGCTCAGCCTGAGGCCCCAGCTATTTGATACTACTTAGATGCGCCTCATAATATCGTCTTGTAATTAACCGGTGCTCGCTGTGCGGCACGGATGAGTTCCGAAGTCAACTCATTCACCGTCAGCGAGTAGGCTTGAGGTTGCTAACAGCACTGCACTGCGAGGCTGGGACTCGAGATATGAGATCGCGTCGATACTCACGCAAGCAGCATACGTACAAATGCGCGCCACAAGTGCCAAGTATCCCGACGTTGTAGCCTTCAATACTCACAATATACTTTCAGCTGGTGGGCTCTTTAGCGGTATACATGGACGTTATCACGCACCTGTAGATGTCATAGTGCATAGCGAATGGAAACGATCAACAGAGCTCCCGCTCGTCTGCAATGAACATTGCCGCTTCTATTAGTTCGGGGAAGGTGCCCTCAACCATTCCCCAGCGGCTAGTGCATCTTCCTCTAGTGCAAGAATAGCCTCTCCAAGCTCACCAGCGTTCTGGGGGCATAATTTCACCATATCTCTCCCGTATAAGGTACCAAACGCATCAACAATACCTGGCACAACATCCTCCACCCGCACATTCTTTCCTTTCGCTTCCGTTATGCACCCAGCCTTGACGTCAACTAACCCACACGCTACAACTTGTCCAAACCACTCCAAAGGCTCCTTTGTGATGTTCATTGCAAACCCGTGCGTCGTGAGCCGATGGCGTACTTGGACGCCGATACTTGCTATCTTTGTTACAGGGTCCAAAAATACACCAGTGTGGTCCGAGGGTACATGGTTAATCCCGTGCGTAAGCAGCAAGTAAGTTTGGATCATCTTTTGCATTTTGCAAATGTAATCACGGATGCCAATCGGCGGAGATGTGCGAGCGAGGTCTAGAAGTGGGTAACCGACGAGCTGGCCAGGTCCATGATATGTTAATTGTCCACCGCGCGCTGCTACGGCAAATTCTGCGCCAATGGATGTCAGACGTGCACGTTCTGTGTGCAGTTCTTGTTCTGTTTGCCGGCGTCCAGATGTATACACTGGGCGGTGCTCAAGTAGAAGTAGAATGTCATGATGAGATGATGAGCGACGAGCAGCAAGCTGAAGCTGATGTATCTTTTCTTGGAGCAGGAGAGTTCGCGTATATGGTAGCGGTGTGCAGAAGTAGTGGTACAAGACGGGTGGTAAGGGCATCGAATAGAACCTCAACTTCTATCAACTTAAGGAGAGTTGGACTGCCAGTGATAATGCATTGTCAACGCACACGTGACGGATCAAAACATAGGTAAATACTCACTCAGGCCGAAGGCCCGGGGAAGCCGTCAACGACTCTCACCCAATCAACGTTGCAACGTCAACACCCAATTGCAAACATCCAATCACCGCGAAAGAATTTGTCTCAAAATTTCCACCCTGCGTACGGGTACCAATGTTGCTGTTTACGATATCCGGAGTCCTTCCTAGTACACAGTCCTTCGATGCCATTATGTTCAAACGTCCATGATCGGTAACGTACTAAACTATAGTGGTCATGAGGATATTCATTAATGCTAATTTTCATGTCCGTTAGATGTCCAGGCAGACCAGGTCCCACTTCAAATCGTTGCATCACATAACATGAAAGGAATGACTGTCTTCCTTCTATTGGGTCCTCATAGATTTGGGTCCTCATAGATTTGCCTGGCCTAGCCCTTCTGTTTGGGCGATTTTTTGCGGCGAGTACCTCCCCAAGCCATGTCATCTTCATCAAGATATTCTGCTTCGACCTAATGGATAATCAGTTAAGGTAAGTTGCACGATCATGAAATGCAGCGTACGCCGTAGATGTCTCTGCCTTCAAATCCAGTTGCAGCATCTTGACTTCTGATGTAGTCTCTTCTGGAAGGCTGTGAACATGGTCCATGTCAGTAAACTCACTAACTGTATACTATGGCTTGGACAAACAGCATCGGCACTATCGAAGCCGTATCCGAAACATGACTTAAAGGCTCGTATGATTTTTTTGAAGAGGCGGGGCTTTTTTGTCTTCACTCCATGTTCACTGGCAGCAGTGCTGGCGTGGAAATCGTTACTCTGTTGATGATTAGCCACCACCCCACTATCGACAAGCTCTGGCTACTACGCACATATTTGCGTTGCATGACAGTTGGTGCAGAGGGAAAACTTGACAATGAATCAAATAGATGTGTATGTTAGACGTAAGCCGATGGCGTGGAGTGTGAGTGCAAGTGAGTCATGCACTATCAACTCGGTTCGTGAAGAGAGTCTTGATCTGCACCATCTAGGGTTCAACGAGGTGCCATCTTATATCCCATCAAAAAACTGAATGCCGGGGCCCTTCCGTGGCTCATAATAGGTGAGTGAGTGTATAGCATGCAACTGCGCTGTCTCAGGCTACAGTATTATTCCCGTTTTTTTCCCACCGCGTTCTGCCTCGTATCGCCATATTCTTCCTCGGTGCCTCGTGGTAATCTGGATATGTGACATGCAGCGAGTCTGCTAACTGATCTTACGCTCAGTGATGTACGTGCCTCGGAGTCGTGAGCCACGCTGATAATAATCTCTCAGATACCATATAGATACGAAGCAGAATCCCATGTGCTTGCCCGCTTCGGAGGGTTCTCGCCAAGTGGTACGTATTTCTGGACTACTGTGTGCAATTCTCCGCTAAACTGCTTTGTGTGCTGACGAATTTGCACTCTCATCGAGCAAAAATCTTTACGAAGGCAGTCCCACTCGTTGAAATCATCTGGGAACTAAAATTGCAGACACAACCGATATTTTTTGAGTATCAACGTCATTTCTAGACCTGGGGAGATTTTGTCAGAACTGAATATTCTGAACTTGGGCCCTCTACTTTGAACATGATCAATTGATGTGTTGACCCCTAACGCAGTGAGTGTCATACTAGCTACTGACATGTTTTCGTAGACCAGTGAACAAGAGGGTATGTTAAATAGCACTATGGTGTGCTGAATTGTCCGAGGGGACCCCGGGGGTAAGCACCGTAGATTACTCATCCATGGGTCTTTCGGGCTTTGCTCGTGACACGCAGGTACACAGTCGCGGGTATACCACTCCAACAGGTCACAAGCTTGTTTCTCCCTGGGCTAGTCTGGATTACACCGGCAATTCGACTAGCCTAATCTCTGTAGGTGTGCCCCATGATTTTCCTCAGACGCATATGTTAGCAAGAATCTTGCTACCCCCGTTATTGTCGTACGAAACGTCACCTCTGCAGAGTGTCTCACATATCAGTTGCCCACTGGTGGTACTACTAATAATTTTTTTGTATTCCACTGCGTATTTGATCGTACATCATTTTCTCGTCATTAGTGTACATAAGATACTGTTAAGTTAGGTGTGGTTGAGTATGCAAAATATCGTGTCCTCTTAGAAGAGAAACCTTTGTCGGCGCCCTGACCGGCGCACGCCCCATGACATGTTGTCATCATCGAGCATTTCGGCCTAAGGACAAAATTACATGAGTGACTTTCTCGAGGGAGCTGGATATAGAACTCACATAACCGTCCACAGCAGGGGTCCCCTCAAAATTTGGGGAAGGTGCTGAAGGAGAAAACGCCTGATGCACTCGTCAAAAATGATCAGTGAAGAGCGACTACAAAACGTACGAGAGCGTATGTGATGTCCATGGGTGATGGATGTCCCTGAATTGAGTCACGAGTGGACTTGGAACTGTGGGAGCTACTGCGACGAGAGAGCTGGCAAGGGCCGGAATGTCATTGGCGGGCCGTACTTCCGTGAATTTCTGAGCCACATACCTTGCTGCTTATGGACAGTCTCTTTAAGGATGCGAAAGGCATGTTTCAGAAGAAATGTAGAACAAAGAAGTGTTTAAAGTGTTTAGCGGAGGAGGTCGATTGGCACTAGACAGTTAGAGTGACAGGGATTTGGCAGCATGCTTTTATACCACACACAAGCACCACGTTAATGAACGGGATGCCGCATTGGATTCCATCTGTCATACTTCATTCGGATCTATGGGCCTCGCAAAATTCTGACAGGGAGCATCTCAGCATTCAGTTCATGTTCCGCCGCGTTGGCCCGGGCTGAGCGCGGCTTTTGCAATCAATCGTAGTCAAGCCCGGCGTATCCATTCTAAGCGCGAGGAATAGCATATCTCCATGGCCTATTTGGACTCATCGGACAGACCGTGTCCAGAATCATACATTCCGAGGAGGCTGACTACTCGTACTTGGAGTCCATTACCATTCGTAGTATAATCAACAGGTCACGTTTGTGCTCAAGTTTAGTTCCATCACTGTCAAGATTCTCACCGCTCACACCTTTTGTCATGAAAAGTATATTAAAAAAAATGCGTTAATATGGGCAGTTCCTCATATCTAAGTCATCATGCACTATTTTTTGATATCTATCGTAAGCACCTGTACATCGAATCAGATTAGCATGTATCAATGTCAACCGCCGCTTGAATGATTCACTAGTGTCTAATGATATATGCCCAGGCCTCGGTCAGGCAACTTCAGGCAAACGTCAATAATATTTACGGGGTCAATTCCAATCTCGTCTCCCGTACTCTCTCTCACATCAGTACTTTCAGGTCGTTTATTCCCTCTTATTCGACTTCATAAGTAAGTCCAGTCAGTCCCTATTATATCAACCCTACTCATTAACAGTTTATTTCTCCGGTTTATTTTTTGTGAGCGTGCAGGATGAAATAAACTGTCGGGTAAGATTCGTGTGCTGTTCCTTTCGCGGAGAGTAAAACAAGAGCCGACTTGTCGACAAACTTGCCGCGAAGGAAAACTCAGTATACGCGGTAACTCAGTGCATCAACAACATCAGCGCCAACGGAGCAGCATGAGAGAATCCACAACAAACCTCTTGGCGAGTGAGAACTTGAGAACTTCTGCTGTCCATCTTCGCTCCAATGCTCACTCATGCTCGATATCGGTATGTTTTTGCTGCACTTCGGCGGCTCGGCAATCACACTCAGTGTACTCCGACATGTTGCCGACTTCACATATGAAATAAGCTGCCGCTCAATAACTCTGACAGTTTATTTTTCTTCGCTTGTCGTTCAAATAGCAAATAAACTGTTATTGAGCAGGGTTATAATTACCTTCATTTACACCGAAGTACTAATGTGTACCGACCGGCGGGACCCGTACATAGGTACGTGACTCTAGTAGGATAGCTGTGACGCCGTACTTGATATTGCCATCGTAATTGGTGCGCAATTGCGTGACTCGAGAGTCAAATGATTTCATCAAATATTATTACTGGTCCAGCGTTGTATTACTAATTTACGTGGGGCTATTATGTAGATATCGGCGACTTTCGCTGTCATACCTATCTCCGACTTAAGTAAACCCTATTTCCCCACACCACATAGCCGTGGTTTTTCCGAATGAAATCTGTGAACCTCCCTGTCAGAGCTCCTCTGTGAATATATATATGTGAGTATTTTCATCCAAATATCGCTCTGTAGGTACCATATACATGTTTTCATCATTCAAGCCTATTACCTAATTCGGGATCGGGACAATACCAAAACCGTGGCCCGGGAAAGGCTTTCGCCGAACTAACTTGTGTTTGCTGGCGCTGCCTGGCAGATCACAATGTTGTGGGGTAAGAACGTGCTACACTTTAGTCCGGCGCCCCTGATACTTGCGTCAAACGCCTCCGTTCCTATCCATAACCTGCCTCTAGCCTCGCACCGCTGAGCAAATCCGCGGATGATATCGAAGTTTGATTGGCCCGCCACTCAGCCTGAGGCCTCATAGAACTGTCAATGTCGCTGGATTTCATTTCGGCGTGTAATATGTGCCCTGGGGTGTCATGGTATCGATATCTCTGCTTTGTGCAGATCTGGGAGAACAACGGTCCCTTGGTGATCTTCCTTGTAGGCAGGTACTGTGTACTTGCTGTCCAATCCCGCTAAGTTCTCGAGAGTGGGTTCAAACCATCTTACAAGTGCTCCTTTGTCTGTCTAGCCTTGGCATCACAACGACCAAGAGTTAACAAAGTTACCTTGTTTCCGAACCGCTTTAGTGCTCCCGTCAGGCCACTACAGGCCATCACCAAGGACAGAGCCGAGCCGAACCTACCAATGTTACCAGGGCGGCTCTTGATACGATTCTCCCAAGCTTCTCCACAACCCATACCACCGGTTCACTGAAATGCACAAAACTATGCATTCAGTTTCCAGCAAGCTCACAATCGGCACCGAGAGATAAATGCGTACACCGTCTGTCCCGGCTAGCTTGAGTATAGCTTACCGTAATCAGATAGATATCACTCCCCCGGACTCTTTGTTTATTTTTGCGTGTCGTACCAGAGCTCTGGACACTGAAGGCGGTATCGTCAGAGGACCTTGGATAGATTTACTGCCTACGGACAGGGCCCCTGGAGGCCCCAGGCCTTTTCCGCCTTTGGAGGTTACCTGGTGGGCTGAAATCTGGCACCTATGACTACCCCGCTAGCCACCCCCGAAACATATGGACTATGTCTGTGTATTAGGCCAGACTATGGAACACCCTCGACTGATGATGTAAGCAGTTTTGTTTACCAGACAAAAGAGACTGAAAGGGTGTCAGTACTGCCTTCAGGGCAGCAACACCGTTGGGAACAAATATGTCCGGTACTCAACGACTCGTTATCAAAGCACAGGAGGATCAAGGCGTCAGTACAGGATACTGGGCAAGATCATATCGGTATCAGCCTGAGGCAGTGTAGCTCAGCTGGGGGAAGCGACAGTGATGTGACCAGTACCAAGCGACCGTGAGCATATCATATTGTGTAGCGGTTTTCGAGACAACAATTCCACATCAATGAAGTTGAGTTCGAGCGTCAAGCATGCACCGTTCCTGTGGAATGAGAATCCAGCTCTCGGGAATCGATCTGAATGATTCTCTTGAACATAATTTTCTTTGCAAATTAGGTTGTTGTATTCTTGCTGCATTGAACGGGGTTGTTACTATGAGCGAGGTCTCTCTGGCCCTCGGTGGTTGAACTCGCGGCTTGCTGCATTTATTGCCAGTCCTTCATTTCCAATTTTCCACGAGTGTGAGCTTCCGTGAGTAGTATGAACTGTGTTTGGTTTGAGGCTTTGAAGACTTTTAGTTGGGGTACGGCCTTTGAGTTAATTATAAGTACCTGAGAGTCCCAAAAATTTTTAGGAACCTTTTCTTTGGGATAATCCGAGGGAACTTATCTGCGACTGGTATTCTTGTCCCTGGTTTGCCGCCCTTAGCACACAGAACGAACATAATTTTCTCACCCGAAGGTTCTGTGCAGCAGTTTGTTCAGAATCAAAACCAACTTTGAAAACGACGATGAATAGCAAGTACTTGCTTCCAACTGAGTGGACCGTTGGTACCTCCTAGCAATTTTGTGCAAAATTTGCGAGGAATGTGGTAGGTCCCAGTTGTGGTGTGATTGGAAGAGGTTGATCCACTGAAAATCATTGTTCATGATGAATATGGACTCGGACTTGATCAGGCACATGCACACGGAAAATGGACCTGAACTTGACCGGTCAACAAAATACCATGTAGGCGACGTCTATACTACTGGCATATATGTTGTGTCCTGTGCGCGAATCCGCGCGCGCCGCTGCAAGATGTCAAAGGCGCGAACACCATCAAACCACCGTTGTCAGAACGTGGGTCGGCGACCGTCACACTTACCACTTCGTTCTAATCTTGTCACCCTCAGGCTGCCCTAGTCACCTACTACTGGGACTCCCCACACCTCCAGGATGAAACTATTGCAGTGCGCCTTGCGATTGGAATCCCAACTTTCGCATGATACTGTGAACTGGTCGCTTCTGCTCAAGTTACGCGACTGTCGCGTCACACTTCAAGCTTTTTTCAAATTTCAAACATAGTAAGACTTCCCAAAGCTAGCTGCCAGACGCTGACCGACCGGTGATCTTCGGGTCTCTTCAAAGTTCACAAGACCGCTGCATTTGGGTGGATGCCGGATGCGAAGGACTAGTCACTGGAATTCAAAACTGGTAGGTACCCAAATGATTTCACGATGCAGATGAAGTAATGTCTCTTCTATCGCCGAGTGCTGAAACTTGAGACTCTTCTACTGTGTTTGCAGACCTGAGTCATTAATCCATAATTCGTAGCATTCAACCATACTAATGTTACTAGGTGGAGTGGACGACAACTGTGGTGGACATGCGCCGTGCTCTTGTGTGGATACATATCATTAAGGTGTGAATAACGTTTAACCTAACTTAGCTACTTTCTAACCATGCGTACGGAACAGCGGTGGGGCAGCGGTGGAGTGGTTACTTTGACATCCTACCCTTCACGTCGTCTTTAGTTTCTCGCGCGCCAGCAGCAGCCTGGGCGGGGATCAGCAACTGACAACCTGTTTGTACTGCAGCAAATAATTCACCTGGTCGACCTTTTGCTTGGCCTGCTCCGTGGTTTTCTGGGTAGTTTGCTTTGCACCTTCTGTTTTCTGTTTTGCCGAAGCCGTTGTTGAACCTAGTACATACTATTATAGACAGATTCTGCGCCGTTGAACATTTACTTACCGAGTGTCTCCTTGGTTTTCCCCGCTGCTTTCTCGCCTGTCTCAATGGCCGATGCAAGACCTTGGCCAACTTTCTTATTTACCTTGAAACAAATAAGCTTGCGAGGACAAACGGGCGAGCGGTGATATATACCTTGCCAGCCATCTCGGACACTTTCTCGGTGACCGTGCTAGTGGCGGGCGTGGCATGGATAGAACGGGTATATGACACAGTACAAGCGCGCGCGTTGGAGGCGATAACGTTGCGAAACATGATGATCTGGTGAATGGAGTGTCCGTACAGTACTGCGATTGTTTATGATATACTGCACCAACCAAGTTATGACGTCGGGAGGCCCGTATTGATGTCATCGCACGTGACTTACGCTTGTGTTGCTCCACAGTCACTAGTCACCGGTCACCGGTCACCCAACGTTCAACGTTGTGACGGCCACCTTACCACTGCTAGAATATTATTCTGGTACCACTGGTGAGCAGCTCATGACACGCGACATAGCCGACACATAGAACGGTTTGTTCCTAGATGCATTGCCTTGCATGACTGTTGCTCTCCGTTGTCGCAGATACCGGCAATTTTCGGCCACGGCGACAATGGTGAGCCAAACATCACATTGCGGAGCATGCGTCAGTCACCTGCTATGAACTTATCATAGAAAACAAGGATCCTAGATCTAAAATCTAGATCTAGAAAATTAAAACTGTAGCAATTGCAGAAATCCAAAGCACCGGCCAATTACTGCATATCAGACAAGGTCAGAAGTTCGCAACCGAACCCCTAGTTGGTATGTGCAGTCTCTGATTCTCGTCAATGCAATTGTAACATTCAAGTTCCTTCCGTATGTGACATGCTGGATCCGCATGTGAGAGGATTCTTGGCAATGCAGCGCCGATCAAGCAAGCCAGAAATATCTCCTTGAAGATCGGAATAACGATTGGCTGGAGCACGGCTGCTTAAAGAATAAGGCCTGCCAGAAGTGCAAATAAGAGATAACCTGGGGTAACGGGAAAGACTGTCAGCGTGAAGCCCCCTTTAACTGTGTGACAATAGGCAAGATGGCTGATGCGGCTGTCCCTAGCAGGAATGTCCCAAAAATGTCAGCTACTACTCAATTAATACTCAACTATCAAATATCCGTCTTCACATCACTGTACGTAGTTGCCTGGGAATACACCTTGGTTACCATTAAGACGACCTGTCCACCAATCGTCCTGACTCTCTGTCTTGGTCATAATTTCGATGCGGTCGCCGGTTTTAAAAGAAAGATCTCCTTCAGCCTGAAATGAAGAGGTATGCAAACATCCATTCAAGAGATCAGATGGATACATACCTGGGCATCGAAATCATACAAGGCTGTGACGTACTCTACCGCTGGCTCTGGCTTTGGTTTGGGTTTCAGCGGTGGAGGTGGAGGCGGCCTCTTCGTTGCAGCTGTAGTTGCAGCTCCCACATCATTTGAAGGGGCAGAGTATGGGGGAGGAGGTGCAGGTGTCTGGCCTGGTGGCGGTGGCGGAGCCTTCTTGATAAAGGAAGATGTAGGCGCTGCTCGGGATGGTGGCATTGAGCGGCTGCTCCCACTACCAGCACTTGTGATGCTGGGTGAGCGGCCGATGGAAGAATTAACGGTCAACGAATTGCCGCCAGCGGTGCGATTAGCTTGCACAAATTTCGCTGGTAGTGAAAAAAATGTGAGTGAAAAGGATGCCGGATGAGAGCTAAGCGTACAGGTCGATATAATGCGCTTGGTAATGTTGAGATCCTCAATTTGACTCCATGCATCCGTTCGCTTCTCTTCATAGTCAGCCTGGATCTGAGCGCCAGGAGCATTGGTAACATCGTATCGGCCCTCAGCGAATGAATTCATTTTCTCAAGGAAAAGATAATAAACGTTAAGCCTGTTGAATTGTAAAACACTTGCAGACTGATGGTTCCGACAGCCAAAGACATACTGCATATAATAGAACGAATGGAAAAGAGGATCGATGAAATGAGTTGCAAGTTGCATGAACCGCGGGAGATCTGTCTTGAGCGCGTTGTTAATGTAATCATACTCATTTGTGGCAATCTCGAAGTCCTGCTCAAGCTGACCATACAAACGTCAAACGTGTCACTGAAAGGAAGACACTCCGGCACCTACCTTGAACAAATTCTTCTCATCACTCAGACTCTTCTCTTTCTTGTCCCTCAATTTAGTAAGTGAATTATTGAACCGATCATAATCAACCAGCTTATGATCGCGTTTAGTGATGCTCTTCCTGATCAGCTTGAGGACACCCTGGAACTCTTTCACGGGCGCAACAATTCGTGATTCGATGAGCTCGAGTTCAGGGGAGATCGCAGAACGAAGTTCATCGAGAGCAGTTGAGTACGGAGGAGTGTTTGTGATAGTAGCCTCGCAGGAGGGATGCTTGCCTTGCAAGTTATACTCGGCAGCCAACGGAGAGAATATAAAATTGAAATGGTTGCCGAAGCCCGCAGAAGAAGTGAAGAGGGCTGAGAGTATGCGTGAGGATGCGGGAATAGATGAGACAGCATCATTGACACACATATAACAGATTCAGAGAATGCCTTGGTATCTTTGAGCAATTTTTCTGTGGCTTGCTCGAGGCTGATGAAATGGCGATTGTAGTCGTCGAATTCTGGGTCAGAAGACTCTGACGAATAGCAGATAGTTTGAGTGAGTGGTTGATCACAAAGATTAGATCTCACTCTTGGCGAAGCCGACTTTAGATGTGACAAGGTGGGGTGTTCTGCAGACGATCGTGAGTCATCTCCCTCCACGCCGATGCTCAAGCAGAAATATGCAACAAACGCCACCAATTGTTAGCATAAAACCGAAAAAGGATGAGCTCACCGCTTGATTGCTTTGGTAAACCCTTTCATCTTGCAGCGATGATATGGGTATTATCAGGCTCGTAAATTGTCCTGATGTGGCTAAGTAGTTCGTTTTTGGACAGAAGAAGAGTCTTCCAAGGGCGATTTGAAGTACTGCGGTGGGTTGTGTTGTGGTGCACCGCCCAATCTTGTCCGACACGGGCGTGACAACACTGAAGCTGAACAAACAAACGGATACAATGCGTCATTGTCACGCACTCTGTCTGCTACTTAACTCTTACCACCATCGATCTTGTTACATCACCCTATCGCAACGTACTGTATCATTAAATCAAGATGCCTATCCAGCAACCATCAAATCAAATAAAGTCAGTGTTGAGCTGACAATGTCTTGGGTTTTGCGCTGAAGCAAGGTGAAGCACAGGCTCACAAATGTATCTATCGTACGCTTGAAGAAGGGTGGTAAACGGTTTGAGGTACAGTGTGGATATCCAATTTACTTACATCGTCTAATGGTCTAGCTTTAGATTGCCTGCTACAAAAATAAGGTGCAGGAATGGAGAAACGGAGTGTATGTGATCATATCCATATGTTAGCTCCGTGACTAACGCAAGATCCTTGCGCAGTGAGACGAGTTTAGATGACGTCCTCCAAATTTCGAACGTCTTCATGAATGTATCCAAAGGCGAGGTTGCCAAGTCTAACGATCTCCAAAAAGCATTTGGTACCTCGGCGGTAGATGATGTCGTGAAAGAGGTCTGTCCTTTTCAGCGATCTCGGTCCCTTGCTTATCAGTGCTGTAGATCTTGAAAAAAGGCGAAGTTCAAGTGGCAGAGAAAGAACGTGAACACGATCTTGCTACCCTCCGCAAGGAGATTGCTACAATAGTCGCTGAGAAATGCGTCGATCCGGCCACTCAACGTCCATATCCTGTCGGAATGATCGAAAAGGCTATGACTGAAGCAGGTGTGAGTGTGAAAGCGGGGAAGAATGCTAAGAGTCAAGTGGGTGATCGTTCGTTGACATCGTGCGCTACGTTCTCATCAAGGAGCAATAGGTAGCAGAAACATTGCGACTCATCCAGGGTCACTCAACACTACCGATTCAACGTGCAAGGATGCGGGTACGTGTCGTTCTCCCGGCTGCCGAAGGAGAGCGTTTGCAGGAACAGCTCCGTGTGTTGGCTGAGACGGTTGAGAAAGAAGACAGGGGGCAATCCTGGGAAACTGTATGTATTTTTCGTCACCCTGTCGGGAGACTTTGACGAGGTTGTCTAGGTTATGCTTATCGAGCCCTCGCAAATCCGCGCGATCAACGAACTGTTGCAGAAGGAGTGCAAGGGAAAGGGGCGCGTTGAGACACTTACCTTTGCCGCAACCGCTGACCATAACTAAATTGCATCGGTGTATCCTCCCGATGCCTAATTACGCCGATAGGAATAAATCGGCGCTGTCATTGCTGCGTCATTATCTCACATCCATGAGTGAATTCGCCCTTAGCAGATCTTATTGTTGTTTCTAATTTCAAAACAACCGATGAAGTCTTTGCTGTTCTAGGCGTCATCATGAGGTCGTCCGGCATTTGTATCCATATTGCTTGATTCATCATGTCCATTAGGTGCGTTGGCATCATGAACGTTTGTAAGGGAAGTATGCAAGAATAAAGTTAGGCTTACCGGTTCCGTTGACCAATAGGCAGACCGCCCCTGCAGCGATAATATATTTATAACGGTGTTCTTTGAAGGCATGAATATGGATAAAGCCAGATTCTAATAATATGACACATACTGATGATAAAATTGTCAACACGATCCTAATCTCTAAAGCTTTGAAACCAACACGCTGTGACTCACACGCAATATTGATCAGGCGAGATTTAGTGTCGAGCACCCTGTTATGACTTAGAGCTGGTTCCGTTCCTTTCATTGCCCCCGAAGTTTGGACACCAATAATTGGAATTCTAGTGAGCCACTACCTCGAAGCGAAGTACGAGTTTAGGGTTAGAATATAAGGATTTCGTTCAGCAGCTATGGTGCACATGGCTTCTCTTCTCCGCCTACCACACAGCGCACAGGCTACACTCCAGCGCCCTGTCTGCAGCCTGCATCAGCAAACTAGGTGGTGATTGTACAAGGTTGTACAAGCTCTAGCGGTTAGTGCTGCCGTGGTCCGGTTCTGCCATATCACTGAACCTAGAACCGTTCTCTGTGGTCCGGTTCGGTTTTTTTTCCAATCCGAACCCGAACCGAACTCAAATTTTTGTAGTATAGCGACTGGCTTTGAATAAGCGAAGCCCCAAGTCAGAGCGTCCAGCAGAGCATTGCGAGGCGGACCACGTTCTTTGCACCCGCTGTAGTCATCTGTCTCCTAGGATAAAAGTCTTGCCAAATTGATTAGCTGCATGTGATATTGAAAAAATGATAGTCAGCTAATTGTTTAAACTCAGCAGCTGAAGGACTCGACAAATGGAGTGCTTACCGAAGGAATCCACAGTGACCATTCCTGCCCAGTGTTTAAAGGTTACGTAGTCTGACCAATGTATCCCAAGAAACTCGAGCTCTTCGTCATCCAGATAACTACAAACAGTTAACTATGCACAGGACATGAAGGATAGCATATCATGAGATCAACCCAAGCCATCTTCAAAAGCTCGCCATCGTTCTATTCCTCGTTCTGAGCTTCAAGGCGTTTTTCGAAATCACCAGCCTTTCGATGAACAACAACCAGAGTAAAATCATCTGCCAGGATCTGGTCACTTGCGGCAGATTTGAGACGTAGAGAGTTGGATGGTCAATCTGGACCGCGCCGTTGATTCTCAGGCTGTAGAAGGACTAGCACTTCGGGTACGCTGGCGTGACATATATTTTGTGTCTGTGCGAAGATCAAAGAGCTCCTGGGAGTGGTGTCTCATGAGTCGAGGGAGGGATGGAGCATTTGAGGCGGAGTGCACAGTTCTATATGTGATAGGAATCGTTGGAATGTGCGGAGCACCTATGTGTTAGCTATAGTGTCAGGGAGGCAAGCAAAGAGTCATTGAAGCATTGCTTACTTGAAACGTGTGACGGCCTGCACAGAGGCGGGAAGATAAGCATTACATTACCTGTTCTACTTGTCGAATTTGAGTTCGCAAGGAGCATCAGTGCAACGGCGCACCCGAGCGGTCATAGCAGGGAGTAAGGTCCCCAATCAGCGGTTGATCTGGACGATTTTGAACCCCTCTCTCGCCGGGATAGAGTGGGGTTGAGTGTGTGTTTGATTAACTCCGAGAGTATCACAATGTGCCCTCTCAAAGCGTTTGCCACAAACCACTTACCACAACCATCACATTCTTCAGTAAGTCCCAACGCATCACAGCGACTAATACCCATGCCAGCTGCGAGCGCATGCATCAGTCCTTGCTCTATTCTCGAGACTGAGGGATGTGTGTGTGGCGGCGCATCGGTGTCATATCTAATTGGCTGTCGTTCACGACCAAGTAGGATATCTTTTGGTTTTCGTATCAGAGTTTTCGTACCAGAACGACGGCGATTTCCCGCCACTTCACGGATGAAGGAGGGTGATAGGCTTTTAGATGGCCGTGGGCGCATTGACGAGTGTAAGCCAAGATAATTAACGAAGTATGGCGCAATCTCAGCATGACCAGACGGTAGACTGGAAATGATAGCTCGAAATGCAGCAAGTAACAGCACGATATTTGGAACATCTCCTTGAATTAGGGAAGGATGAGATTCATGCCTTCCGCGTCGAATGAAAAAATTACCTCGTATTGGGAAGTCATCATACGATGATTCGAGCAGCGCCGTATGTCGTATCTTGTTAAGGTTGACCGAAAATAACGAAGCAAGTAGTAAGAAGCAGAAACAATGATAAATATACTAGAAGATCTGCAGCGTTTAACTCGAAAGTGACAAACAACCTGTGTGTGGCCAATCACTGGGATGTTCATGCACGAAGCCACAAAAACATTCCCAAAAACAGCGCCGCCGCATTAAGTATGCTGCGATTCCGTTTGGTACGATACGGATCATTAGTCCCAAGTAGGTGCTGTCTGCATAGGCTACATATTCCTATTCTCAGCAGAGAGGACTGGTGGGGAAGGTAAGTGGCTCACAACAGTCTAAAGCGCGACACGAGCCGGCGTCAAATGTCTCCCTGTCTGTTAGAAAATGCTACCAAGCCCTTATGTTGAGGCTTCAGTCTTGCATTCGCGCCAAGTCGGACCTGCTTCTTGTCAATCTTGAAAGAACTGCAGTACCTCAGGTCATCATACTTTGATGATGAGACGTCGTTAAACTATAAATGTGTGATATTAATACCTTTTCACATAGAAGCGTGACTAAAACTTTGAGCTAAGGACACTGACTGAAGATGGGGGCAAAGAATTCGGGGTTAACGTTGCAACGCTGAAACGTTTGATCGACCAGTCGGATAACTTACATTATAATACATATGTACTGACACAACACATGATAAAAGTAAAATTGGGGTGTCGTGATTGGCTATATGTAAGATGACCAAGCACAGGAATGATCTTGTGTTCCGATGACTGCCCTTCTTCATCCCAACCATCCATGATGCTGTCTTCACTAGGTCGTTCGTGTTCAGCACACAATGTCGTCCACTCAATACGCGCATCCGCCATCTATTCCACTCATCGTCGTGCGATGATGTCTGCCTTAAGCTCTCAACCTCAGAGACCACCGGAAGCACATTCTAGCTCTAATGCCAAGCAGCCTCTCAAAGATTCACCACCTGTTGTCGTACCCACTGCAAAGTTACTATCATCCGAACCAGCTTCTCCGCAGGTAGCTGCTCGCCCACCACCTGTGCCAAAGGCAGAGCGACCGCGGCCAACTATTCGGTCTACCAAGGCGGTGTTAAGTATGGTATGTGCTGACGATGGGTTCTATCTGTATCAATAAGATTTATCACTCATTGCAGACACCGACTGCGATACACCGACTGCGTGGCCTGCTTAATAGTCCGACACCACAATTAATTCGTATAAGTGTGCGAAACAAGGGTTGTGCTGGCCTGTCTTACCACCTTGACTATGTGGAGAAGCCGGAAAAGTTTGATGAGGTGGTACAGCAAGATGGGGTTAAGGTGCTTATAGACAGTAAGGCACTTTTCTCAATAATAGGCAGTGAGATGGACTGGAAGGAGGATGCGCTGAGGTATGCCGTCTACCGTTTTGGGTGATGCTTCATCGTCACCGTAGAACTTACATGATTGTTTCCTATAGCTCCAAATTTGTTTTTAACAATCCTAATATCAAGGACGCATGCGGATGCGGAGAGTCGTTTACTGTTGCATAGTATTGCATACGGAGCATATCTATCACTACCAAACATACTTTTCCGTGCTTTAGATTTGTTAGTATTACTGTTATTTACACACCACATTCAGTGTATCCCTATCATACGCACCTCACGTATATTCAATACATAGAGTTCCTCGCTCACCTTTCTGAAATATTGACGTCGCCCCCACGCTGTCCTGACAAGTCATTGAAGTGATGACATTACGGGATAGCAGATATTACAACAGTCTAGCATTACAGTCGGAGTTTCTTTTCCATATCGTTGTGAATGCTTAACGGTGGACCACTCTCCATGCCTATGGGACACCTAGTCAGATCACATCACTTGTGTATCTGGCAAATTACGCACCGAGGAAGAAGTCGGTTGAGTCTAGAGTCTCGTCCCGACCCATCAGGATGTCAAGATGTATGTTTGACTGTGGCATGCCAGGCATATGAGGGCTCTGAAAGGAATTCAATTTGCATATATCCAGCACACGCGTCCATACTCACAGCGGACACAATCTGGCGTTCCATAAGTAATCTCATAGGTGCACTGGGACCGTAGAGATTGGCCAACATGTGTAGCCTCGCGTTGTCCTGTGTCTCTTCCCACTATGAACGCCGTCAGAAAGAGGCGCATTTTATAATGGAATTCGATCACACCTTTGCAATACGGTTCTCGAACCCGCCCCCTCTCGTCTCAGTTGCGATGCTACGGAGTCCATACCGGAGGGTGTCATGGAGGCCTAGACTGCCTGCAGTATCACTTATGGATGCAGTTTTGATTTGCGAAGGTGGAATGATGCGGTGGGAAGGTTCCTATATAACTAGATTAGTTCGATCTGCCAACCGAACGATATGAACGCGCACCATGGTAGTAGTCTGGAGGCAAGTGTGTACGCGTAGCCAGTGTGACAGGGAGGTGGTCACGAGAGTAACTAATGTCACGTCTTGTGACGTTCCCCACAACGTGACCTTTGATGCACTAGAACGAGTCGGCGACGATGGTCCAGCTCGAGTGCCTATAAGTAGGCCAGCTTGCGAACGAATCACTTCTAACCGTTTTCTGTCGTCAACACACACCATACGTGCGTTTCTCCAATTCGCTTGTTACTGCATTGCTGATACAGTTATCAGATACAAGACTCTAGCCTAGCCCAGGCCCGTTCACTAAGTACTTGGTTCCTGCATCTGTGCTAGGAACCTTATCTACACTCCAAGATGAGCAGTAGACCCGCGAGGTCATCTAGCATCCCCGTTCCGCCACGGGGAGGTATTTCACCCGTTCGGAATATCGAGTCAGTCATCTCAATCCCCTTTGCACCTTCTCCACAGTCCCGTCCTCGCCTTGTGAACCCGGGATGGCCGCAACGTAGTCCTACTACAGGTATCAGCAGTATCCGTGGATCCAGTTCTATGGCTGTGGCGTCCAGCCCTCCAATGCGCTCGACCGCTCGATCATTCACACAGCCAAGTTCTGCACTCCTTTCAGGCACAGGAGTTACACCAGCGCACGCATACTATGAACCGCGCGTAATTAGAGTCGACACCACTTGTCCAACCTCTCCACCTTCTCGTGTTCGTCGGTCCAGTGCAACCGGCGTTAGGGCGCCCAGTGCTCAGAGACCAGCTATGGCACACTCGAGCGTGGGCCCGTTCCCTGCCGACCCAGCACCCTTTCCTCGCCCGGCGTACCTTGACCATTCCGCGCTGCGGCATCTTTTACAGACAGACATTCCTCAACTTTCCTCGTCACTGAAGCCTGATCTTGTTGTCCTCCGTACTGAGTATGCTGGCGGAAGGAGGAGGGCACAGAGATCTCCTAGCTTCGATAGTGATGAAGAAGACACTAGTCCTCCTGGCGAAATGTCCTCCCGGCAACAACAAGAGAACAATCCTTTAATGACATCCGCCCTCTTGAGCCTCCCAACTAGGTGGAGTGAGGAATATCGAAGCTCTATGTTAAGCGTTTCCGCAGATGGAAGGGATCTCACCTATCAAGGTCAGTCATGCTAAGGCAGTAGAATGACCAAACACG
This sequence comes from Suillus americanus, assembly GCA_016695465.1. Taxonomy (NCBI): domain Eukaryota; kingdom Fungi; phylum Basidiomycota; class Agaricomycetes; order Boletales; family Suillaceae; genus Suillus; species Suillus americanus. The sequence continues at coordinate 1,423,892 of MU177892.1, forward strand.
TTGTACTTATCGAAACAGGATCTCCAAGCAACTCTGACAAAGATGCTGCGGCTGCTCGTACGATCTTTCCTATTCCTCCTGCCTGTGGCATATACTACTACGAGGTCGAGGTCACCAGTAAGACAAACAGCAATAAGGGGTGAGTGCATTGTGTACGGAATTTCTGAGATCTATGTACTCAAACGAAAATTCAGGCATATTAGTGTTGGGTCCGATTAAAATTCGATGATTTGAAATTAATTTCGCTGACATCCCTTTGTAGTCTCGTGAGTCGTGACTTTAAATTGGTTCGCCTACCGGGGTGGGAGAAGAACTCGTGGGGATATCACGGTGATGACGGGTCGTCGTTTGCGGCTGAGAAAACGGGCACACCATATGGTCCCCAGTTCGGAGGTCCGTCTACTTCACGATGCACCTAAGTATCTTAACTTACTTTGGACTAATTAGCCGGAGATGTCATTGGCTGTGGTATCGATTTTAGCCAGAATCGCGCATTTTACACGAAGAACGGTGCTTTACTTGGTGCGCATTCTTCCCTCCGAGGACTTCTTTTATTTTGAATTCCCACAGGCTCTGTTTTCGATAATATCGGCAAGGATTGTGATATTTATCCAGCAGTCGGGCTTTGCCATCCTGGAGAATCCGTGCGGGCCAACTTCGGCCAGGATCCATTCAAGTTTGACATCGAGGACCACGTGCTTCAACAACGAAACACCACGTGGTCGCGCATTCAATCTGCGCCTTGGACGTGGCCAGTAGCTGACGGTGACAAAGATCTTATTTCAGTATCGACATCCACCGCAGAAACCCGCGTGAAGTCCCAGATCAATGATCTAGTTCTTTCGTACTTGTCGCATCACGGATACGCACGTACGGCACGAGCGTTTGAGGCACAGTGTTCCGCTCGAGGAGGAATGTCAACATTGAGATCGTCAAACACGTTCCCTTCGTCTTCCACGAGTCACGTGTCTGACCATGATCAGATCATGGATATGGACGGCGTGCCCCAAACACCTACAATCGCACCTGCACCTATAGATGATATCGAGATCCGTACCCGTATCGTGCATGCCGTGCTCACTGGTGATGTCGACACTGCGCTGTCCGACACACGAACTCATTTCCCTCGGGCGCTTGATGCGGATGCAGGACTCGTGCTCTTTAAACTACGATGCCGCAAATTTGTGGAACTTGTATTGGAAGCGGCGGAACTGAAGAAGCGGATGTGCGCAGAAGATGCAGAGATGAACGTAGAGGTTGATGGAGAAGACAAAGGGACTTCGGACGGGATGGGGATGGACGTCGACGATGAGGCGGATATCTCCAGTACTGGAGTGACGAACGGTTTCGGCGGCGGCGGCAGCAGTGCAATCCCTATCAAAGGCAAGCGTAAGGCATCGTTCGCCTCTTATTCGCATTCGGGTTTGTCAGGTGTTACTGCCGCCAAGTATGGGACTGCTCTCGAGCGTGCGGTTGAGTACGGACAGGAGTTGCAGTCAGAGTACAAAGACCGCCCGGAAATGCGCGCCATTTTTAAGCGCACGAGCGTAATCGTGGCTTTCGAGGATCCGCTTGGGGCCGGTGGGGATGCAGCGGAGGTAGCGGGGCAGGCAGCAAGAGTGAGTCTTGCAACAGAAGTGAACCAGGCGATTTTGCGTGAGTTTGTCCTCGAGTTGACTCGGTTGTATTCTCACTATTTCCCGTAGTATCGCAAGGACGCCCTGCTCATCCGGCTTTGGAGAGGATATACCGCCAGAGTGCAGCGTCCCTCACGCAGCTTGCTCTGATCGGCAACGGGGCTGCTGCTCTCGTGGACATGCCCAGGGAGCTCCTGGACGCTTGATCATATTTTGCCAATCATTATTTCGCTTCGCTGAGTAATTCTTCTTGCTATTGTAGGTTACATATTCGAAATCAGGCCATGCATATCTCAGATTGTAATGTGACATTGAAAATTGAAGTCCTTTTAATTGCGTTCTTTGAAGACACATCATGGGTTCAGAATCGCCTCACAGTCCCCCACTCTGGCTTCGCTTTCAATTTAGAATGACTTGGATCATTTACATGAGTTCCTGTGAGTTCCTATGGTATACAATTCCGTTACAGTGCAGTGGTATGAAGGCCAGCTTCTGGTACTCGATCCTTCACATCATATAAGACGCCTTCAGAATCTCGAGCATCTTGCCCAGAGCGATTAAACCAAAGCTCTGAGCTCCAAACATCCTCGATTCTTCCTTAAGCGTATCTTCCGCAACGCACCACGCTGCCCAAGAGCGCTTGAACGTTTCTCCCATACTTCGCTGTTCCGTGTCATCAAATTCTTCGCGGAAGGTCCAATCATCATAATCATCCTCTTCATCATAATACGTCTCTGTCTCCGTCTCCGACATCGCCAAATCTTTAATCAGGAGCTCTGCCCTGACCGCACGGACGAGCTCATGCGTCTGAAATCATCGTTTAGAAACTTGTGGCACATGTCGAGCACCAAGCTTACCTGCAAGTTCATCGCAGTGACCGCGTCCCGCCGACGATGATGGTCAGACCAATTTGCCATGATGGTCCCGCTCACCAATTCTGCTTCCGAAACGTGGCTGTCCTTGTTTTTCAAAATTGTGTGCGACTGCCCGATCACCAGCAGCTGGTCACAATATGCTTCAAGTAGATATGTCATCTCCTCGACCAACTCTCGAGTTGAATCAGCTAATCCCGAAAGACCAAGATTACGGAGGCTCACGCGAGAGAGCGCGTCCTCCACACAGGCTCCATCAGATGGAGAGGAGTCCTCGTTCCATTCTTGAGGAGTCCACCTCTTCACTGGTACCCGACGGTAGAGTTGTCCAAGCAGCTTTTTGCTGTTGTAGTACTGGTCACTGTTGAGATCAGCGCCCTCTTTGGCAAGAAAATCAGGCCTGGGTTGATTCCTCGACTTGAACCTCGGAAGTTGGGTAAAGTTGACAGGAGTGCCGCTCTTCGGGAAATCGACTGCGTGTGAGGCCAATTTCGCGAGTTCCATGCACTCTGCGCAACCCGGATCTTCCAGGTCAGAAAACCTGAGATGATGTATGGCGATGAGACCGACGAGGTCCGCCTCGATCTACATTTCATAAATAATTTTGCAGCCATTGAAAGTACGAATGAGACCCACATAGTCAAATACGAAATCCACGACATCGGAGATGTCACATGGGACTTCTGTCCTTTTGATGGGTAATGCCTGATACTCTCCGGGTTCGCCGTAATGCGTTGGCAGCAGTTTTGGCTGCAGAATGCTCAGACATGTTGAATGTATTAAAATTTTCAGGCTTACATCACGAATTAGGTTGAAGTCGTCGCCATCAAGATCACCCCCACCTAGACATGATGCAAGTGCTCGCTGACCCCTGTCGACGATATGAGTCAACGTGCGTTTGTCGCGAGCCACCAAACAGGACTTACTCGCATGAAAACACAATAACATTCTTCAGGTGTGCCAACTCTGGGCGGTGTACGGCCCTCACAACCTGCAGATCGCCTGGATGAATCTGCGGGCTGCGGGTTACGGCAACCTCGCCCAGGATTTGCTCATTCAATCCTGCCCGTTCATCAAACACGACTGCGTAAATTTCCCCCTCCTTGAGGCAGCCCCATTCATCTGAAACACCAAGCAAGGTATACGAATCCGGCACTTCTATATGTGCGCGATACTTCAGCTCCCGCAAGATCTGTGTTTCGGCGCAATGCAGGGAGCTTTCTATGAGCTCGCTTGTCCATCGTGACTGAGACGATTCGTCCTCCGTATTCCCAACATCCAGCTGCAAAATGGACGACAAGTTTCTGAAGAGAGATGGTAGATGAAACGATCCTCCCAGTCCGTGTTGCTGAATAACTTTCGAGGCATCGAGGGATGATGATCGGACGGATTGAGCTTTGGCAATCGCATCGTCCTGCAGGTCAATGATTCGACTGGTGTCCGCTCCCAAAAACTCCATGAGGACAATGAGCGGACGATTGAGGAACATCGCCTTTGGTTTCGCTGATGTCGATTGGACGTCAAAAGTGAGATTCTCCTGTGCATCAAATTTAATCTGCGATGGACGAAGGCGAACGAGGTTGCCTTCGATGGTCGGATCTTGGACGACCATGCCTTTAGCACCACCGAGACGAAATTGGAAAGCGGAGGGAACATTGCGTAGCTTGGCGGGTCGCCTCTTGCCTTTCTGCAAAGACTTCCATATGTCCTTTGCAAGCCCAACCGATATGGGGCTACACCCATCTGTCATAACGTTGCCAGAGGGCGATGTTCTGTCGGGATAGTGATAATCGATTTCTTCGGGAAGAAGTGTAATCGACGGATCGGTGCCAGAAAAGGCTTGAGACCACCTTGCAGCCAAACGAGCGGGTTGGTGGACAAGTTTAGAAAAATCGCCCTAACAATTGCGTTTGGTCAAAATAGAGCAGAGCCATTAGCGACTCACCAGGTTGCGCCGGATTTCTTCTACATCCAGCAGTGTCCCGCTGTCATCCGTGAATGGTGTCATAAACCACACCGAATGATCTCGCAGACCACTCATCGAATATCCCAAGAATTGGAATTTACGTCCAGCGACGCGATAGCCTCTGAGCAGAATGGGGCGATACCGCTCCTTCAAAAGGTCGGTAATGGAAGAGTCTAAGTCCCTACGAAGTTTTGATCGATTCTCGTCCTGAAAAGTAACGCGCAGGAAGCATTCGTGATGTCGGTATTTGCGCAAGACACTATTGGACTGGTCTGGGAGAGGCCCCTCTAAGATATATCGTGTTGGCGTTAGGATCAGATGGTAAGACTGGTATACCCCACTCTGTGGTGGCGGAGCTAGAAGACGGAGAGGCCTTTGATGCTCTCTAGTGAACTCGTGGATCACTTGGCCAAGAAGAGAAGTTAAATCTTCTCGGCTGGTATGCCACTGTGCCCGGCGTTTGCGGCGTGGTTTACGATTCGCATTGTGTCCTTCATGCTCGGATGCAAAGGACTGGAAAATTTCTGGCGCATCAGGGCCATGTTCAGTGTGCAACGAGATAATCGCCTCCTTCAGCGAAAATATTTCCATTGGAGTAAAAACAAAATTTGCAACGGTCTTTTCCACCTGGAACCCAAGCTCATATGGTATCTCGGAGAAAAACTCGTGGAGTTCCTCGACAGGGTTGTTATTAGAAGTATGGTCGTGAATCCGAACGTGGGGCACTGGGGAGTACCGCAGATGGAAGCGATTGCGACATGCGAACATGAATGTTTCCGCATCTGACTGGCTGCTGAATACCAGCATCAGACTATGGCTGCCGGGAGGCATGGGGTGATTACGCATCAAGCCCGGCAGACGTTGAGGGCTTGTATTGATTCCAAGCACACTGACGTCAATATCCACGGAGAACACCGGGGGCGCATCGGCACGAATGAAAAGAATGTGGGTATCATCATCCTGGTTACCCACTAATGCTGCGATTTTCAGTTGTGCATAAGACGCAATAGACGTCGAGGTCGAGGTCAAAAAGAGGTCGTCACTCTCATCGTCAGGCGTGACAGTGAAGCGTACTTGCCGACGCTCTAGGTCGCAGGAGACATTGGCAACGCCAGGAAGGCTAAATTCCGAAGAAAAAGAACCATCCCGATTGAAGCGCCCAAATGAGTAGCGAAGGAGCTGGAAAGGCCTCGATTGCTGGAGAAGCCTTTCCTTCTCCTCTCGCAGCTTCACTGGGTCAACCCAAGGAACAGAATTCAACCTCAAAATACGGGCATTGTTGATCGATTGCGTGCTCTTGCTGAGGAGGATTTGGCGGCCTTTGACGACAATCCCTGTGTCACCATAAGCACGCAAGAGAGTGATGCCAGCATCCAGTGTGGGGAGAGCAAGGATGCCTCGCTTTCCATTCGGATGTGCCTTGTAGAATATTTGGATTTCAAAATTAAGAAGAGGATCGGATGGGAACGGGGGTTTGTGCAGTATCTTAGCGAATTCGAGTGTCAAATCTTCATGGGTAACTGCAAAGGCGATGTTTCTCAAAAAAATATCCATCTAGCATAGTCCAGGTTAATACGAGGTGCGATGATTTGGGATCGCTCACTGGCAAATACTCACCTTGTGCGATTGGTATCAACGGGGATATGATTGGGATAAGATGATTGCTATCAGCTGGCCGCATCTGCATCGGCAGTACTAGTATATAAGTGCTGCGAGTCACACCTGATCAAAGATATTAATAAATCACAGCGTATGCACGTAAAATCCTGTGCAGACCCTTTCCTACCAATGACTCAATATATAACGTATATGTATTAGGGCGATGTGCCAAGCTGTATGCGCTTAGTAGTCCAGACGCCGCTTCTTCTCCCTAAAACCACCATGGTCTCTTTCCGGCGGCGCTCTCCGTCTGTTATCATACTCTAAAAGACTACGATAAGGTGACCTTGACCGTGATCTTCGACGCCCAGCTCCAGAACTACGATAATCACGATTCTTCTCCCGTGATCTATCGTCACTGGCGAAGTCCTCCCGGCTTGGCTTTCCCTCTTTTGAGCGGCGACGATCAACTCTATCATCGGGCCGGTCTCGCCACGATGACGGCTCGCCCCATGCGCGTGATGTGCTAGTGGCTGCGTTAGCACCAGAAGCTAAGGAACTGCGTGCTCCTGGAGGTAATTGATTATTTTGAGGACAGTCTGCCCCCCAAAAAAATGAGTTTGATAGGAGGACCCCTTAACACGTATGCCCTCACCCTTCTTGAGATGCGGACCGCCGCATAAGAAGCAACCACCCCCCTCTGTGGATCGACCCCCTGTTTTTACAGAACCGGCGCCTCCAAAACCTCCGCTCCCCTGTGTCGTGTCCTGATCCATAAGGTGGGTATACTTGGTTCTACTGCGTTTACCAAAGTTCTTAACTCGCATGACTTCGGGTAACATCGAGATATCCATCGTAGACTCAGTTGCCTCTGTGTAGTCGTGTCGTGTGAGGATTGCGTCATCCTAATTAACGTGTAAAATGATGGGACTACACAGATGGAAGAAGTGTGACATACCTGATGGAAAGCACCCTTATGCCAGTACTTTTGAAGGAACTTCTGCTGGCCTTTAGGCTTCTCCTCCCGTAGCTTGTTAGCCCGTTCAAGATCTTCCTTCAAACGTTGTTCTTCTGGAAGGGCACGTCTCCGCTCAATCTCTTCCCTTTCCTCCTCACGTCTAAGTTCTTCCTCCTTTTCCTTCTTGATTCGTCCAAGCTCTCGCAGCCGCCAAGCCTCGAATTCCCCAGTGGGATCTACACCGTCCGTATCATCGACATCAGGTATTACCTCCTCCTTCTCCTCTTCAAGGTATGTGAGTATAACAATCGCGACGGATGCATAAGAACGCACTTTCCAATAGTTCTCGTCGTATACTTTCTGCGACAAGGTCGTGGCTCTGCTTCTTCCGTTCTTCAGCAGTTTCTTGTTTCCGCTTCTCTACTTCCTCAGCTTCTAGAGCTATTGCATCACGCTCAGCAATCGTCTCCCGACCTCGTCTGTAGGAACGTGAATAAGTGACTCAACAAATAGTGTATTTGAAACGTACTTTGGAATAAAAACAGGTCGGAACAATGGCTTTGAAACTTCTTCCTCAGATTCGCTGGACTGGAGATAATTCAAAAAAATGGTATATGCCTTAAGTAAACATACCTCGCTCTCATCCTGTTCATCCTCTTCTTCATCCGGTGCTTCCTCCGACTCCTCTTCCGACACGACATCTATAGCAGCATTAAGCACGAAAATGAGTCAGACCAATATTATGGCACGCACCTTCCTCCAGTTTGGTCCGTCCAGACTCTTCTCGTCCCGCAACAATGACCTTGCCTTCCTTGGAGATATTGACATTCTTTAGAGTGAGATTCATAGTCTTCACCACTCTACCCTGTCCCATCTTCACTGGAAGCGTCGTCTCCTCGTCCTCATCATTCTCGACGATGTCTTGCTCCCCGCCAATGAGCACATCTCCTTCTTCCTGAACCTCGAGCTGCTCTTCATCGTCTTCATCTGAATCGGATGGAAATTCAGCAGCTCCTTTCGGCGCTTTACCCTTCCAATATCTGCCTGCCGCACGCGTTGGCTTTGATGCGTGTTTGCGAACTTGAGTCGCAAGTATAGTTGACATGATGACGGAGAGTTATTATGGACGCGTAAATAAGAACAAATACAAATAATCCCTATTTATCTCTGTGTCCATGCAAATGAATCTTTACGAAAGAATGAATATCTTACTTCGATAGCTCTGGACTCCTGCTAGGGGAAATCAATGAATTCACATCTACGGGAAACCATCAAGTACAGTAGTTCCCAACAAGACTATTTCCTGTTTTAATGCATCTTTACCATGAGCAGGTACCGCAAGCGGATAAGAGGGGGTCATCACTGCCTCGAGTCAGTGAGTGCGCGTGGAAGATGGCGCGGTGCCATGTCACCACCATGCTCTGGGTCGAGCGGCTCTGCACCGCCCTGAACGACACCGAGATAGGGGCGTTCCTCGGTAGCGACACAAGTCGGTATTATCCAGACCACATGGTGAAAACGTGCTACAATGGCTAGTAAAGAGATCTGACTGGCCCCATTCCCGGACTCTTCTTCACACTGACCCTCGTGATGATGTGCAACGTGCCCCCGGCATTTAGCGAACACTGCCTTTACTAGATATCACAAATTCTATAAGCGGACACTAATTGTGATCATAACGAGGGATGACGGTTCAAATGGAGACTCGGATATCACGATGTGACATTGTGAAAGTACAAACATTAATTTCACCTCCAAGTTCCGCCACCTCCAATATTTCAGTCCTGATTATAAAGGGCAGGTATCGATAGTATGGTTTCCATACTCTTTAGCACCCACCATCTCAGATGCCAGTCCCTGACACGCACATTGTTCAGTTCGATTTGAACTCCATCTCATCTTATGGTGCGTAGAATAAACCCTCTGGTGTCTCTCCAACTAACAGTTTAGTAAATACAGATCTCTTGGATCATAACGGTAATCCAGCGTATGATTTCTTATCGCCTCCTCAGTTTGAGAACCCTCTAGTCCCCCCTGATTTTCAATGGCACCGAGTTGAGTCGGTATCGACACGTGTACCTTCTCCTCCAGAATCCGTGTCTTCCTCATATGCTTCCACTTCCACTTCAACCTCGGCATCAGATATAAATTCCGCAATGCTGGGTTCCGAACTTCCCTTCCCATCCTCCTTTCCTTCCTCCGCCGCTCTTGCGAGTATGCCTATACCATGTTCTCGTGGCTATTCGCGTAGCAAAGACCCAGATCACGTCCCACGTCCACGAAATGCTTTCATGCTCTTCCGTTCCGCTTTCGCCGCCGCACAGAAAATCGGAACCAATATTGAACGTGACAATCGACACATCACCCGCATAATCGCGCACTGCTGGAATCGCCTCTCCGAATCAGACAAACAGGTTTGGCGCAATAAGGCTGCAACGGAGAAGGCCATCCATGCGATGAAGTATCCAAATTACAGGTTTCATCCTGTCCTGCGCGCCAAAAAGCCTACCAAACGAAGGGTTCAGAGGAACGGCACGGAAGACAAGAGACGCTGCGAGCAAGTCGCCGAACTGCTTCTTGCAGGCAAGCATGGCGAAGAACTCGAGGTTGCAGTCAAGGAAATCGACGACACTATGAAAGCCACAACTTCCACATCATCCCCTGATCCGAAAAGTTGGCCAGCATCCAAGGGCATACAACCTCCTTGTGAAGGTGACTTTGACGGATGCGAGATACAACCATTCCGCAGCCCTCTTTTGCCACCTACTACCAAGTCAGCTACTCCTTCGATCTACGACTTTGCAGGTGCCACTCAGTTTTCTCCACCGGTGCGCTTGTTTTCTCTCGACATTTGACATCCTCTCATCGTTTCCATGCAGCTCACTATGGTCAAGACCATTACGAAATCCTACGAATGTCGCGAGCAGCATTACCAAGCACCGTATGACACCAATCAACCAACGTCGACGCACCCATTGCTCCTTACTCAGCCTGATTTTTATCCTCTGTACCAAAGTGCCAGGCTCTCACCACTGCCTGTGGCACTTTACAGCGAACCTTCAACCTTGTTCATAGACTACGCAGACAAGAACGACGGCGATAATATCTCCGCATTGACTCCCACCCCTCCAGACTTTTCTGCCTTCTCATGGGACACATTTTCAACGTCGTGCTATGATACCAATCCGTCTCACTTGTACACAACTTTTCCATCCTACTGAACATTTTTTGTGACACAATATTATTACTTCACACAAACCAACAAACGCCTTAGACCCATCCTAATCACGCTCGCATTCACCTGTAGCCTTTTAGCTTTACTCTGATACACATCGAACCATCGTAGATGGACATACAGATATAGGAATGTAATCTTTACCAACAACAATCCTATTCACAAGTTTCTAGACAAGATCTCAAAGGCTTTGACGCCCTCTTTGCCCAACAACGTTGCACAACCTACGATCTTGGCACCGGCACGATTCATCCGCTGAACAGCTCCCGGTGATGTCACGCCCCCAGCGCCAATGATGACAATTTCCCGCATCGCCGGGTCATCTGACTCCGCAAGAAGTCGTGAAAAGGTGTACACATTCCCTAGAGAGAGTGAATGAATAGCCTCGCCTGCGAGGCCACCCAAACCTGGAGGCACGGCAAACCGGGACATGTCCATCTTTGCATCTGGGGTGGTCTGATCAGCAAAGGCAAGGCTGTTTCCGAGAGTGTTTGTGCACGTGAAGTAGGCGATTGGATTTGTGGGGCTCCCAGAATCGGTGAGGGTGTAAGACGAAATGCATTCGATGACATCACGAAATTGGGTTGCTATAATGTACGGCGGGAGTTTGAGCCCGATTGTGAGCGTTGAGTCATCCTGGAAAGCCTTTGCGAAGACGTCGAGATATGGCTTGAGAGAAGGAAGGTGGTATGAGGGCGGAGGATGGTCTTTGATATTTGGGCAGCTGGAGTTAAACTCGACAGCGATGCGAGAGCGCCATGTGGAATTTGACGCGCGGAACTGTTGTATCGCAACTAACATCTCAGAAAGCCTCTCGGCGCTAGACTCCGTGATGCTGATTATGAACGGTTTGGGAGACGGTCTTTCTCCTAAGAACTCCCGAATCCATACGAGATAGTCACGCAATGGATGGGGGGAATATCCGTACGAATTGAGGGACGAAAGGGAATCCTTCATGAACGCTACCTGAGCAATCTACTTCGTCAGATATGGAAGATCGTTGGAACCTTGTCTGAAGTACGTACGGTATGGCTTTCATCTTCTTCAAAACCATCCAAAGTAGCTGTTCTCGTGGTTACAGCGCCTGTATAAGGGCAGTGGTACAGTTCATTGAGCTATTGATAGTCTGATGCCCATGCACACGAGCAGTTCACCATGGAAGGTGATACATCAATGCTGCGAATCAAAACCATCGAGTATTTTATCGTTGTCTTGTGTCAAATAGAATGTAAGCGCATCGACACTTTCTTCCGTGTTAGTATCAGTCGAGAAGACCATGATAGTGCCTATTATGTGACGGGCGTCATGCCTCAAGCGGTCAACTTGGCTTGAGATAAGACTTTATCAATTAAACAGAGATATACCGCATGCATGCCAGTACGCACATATCTATGAAAAGAAACCATCATCAATGAGCTGATCAGTCAAGAACAGTCCATTTGGTCCCCCGTTAGCCTCTTCTCCTGCACTCTCGGTGGTTCGCCATTGTACCTTGCCAAACTGTCTCTCGAGTATCTTCTTTAATCGTCTTTCTCACCTTCTCCCACAATGGCTCGTTATAGTGCTAAGAGAGGGCATACCATCAAAGGGAGCCACCAGCCAATGATGGGTCTTGTTCCATTGCCTCTTTTCGTCTATACATTTTAGGAGCCAATTTCGAGAATACAAGACCATAATTGAGTCCAAGAACGCCCCGAGCCAAGTCAGAAACGAGAAAATGCAACGGTCAATCTGTCTACACCTGCACCTGACGTTCTACCTGTAATCAAAGTCGACATGGTGTGTTTGGTGAACACGAACCATCGGAGCAATCTTGGAACGATGGTTGTGTTGATGATGTGGTTCTTGTCGCTCGAAGTGGACATGAACAAGGTGCTGAACGAAAGGGAGCAAAATGCAGCCTCGAGACCATCTCTGACGATGTTCGTGCAGATCTACACGAGTTTGGATGCTTGAGGAGCTAGTACAAATGATGTTCTTGGACTCTTTGCTGATGATTGTGAGGTAGTTCGAGTCACGATATGAATCTGAATACATTCCTCTGGCTGGACCCGTGAAGGGGCAGCAACTTATTCTGCATCCACAGTCCACAGGAAATGATGAGCTATCATTGCAGGTCTCTCAGTATGGTGTATTGTTAGTGATCAGTTACACACCAATACTTATCGTGCTTCGCGACGAGAGAACAGGACGGGGAGACTGCAGTACATGTTCACTTGAGGATTTCTTCCCTTTCTAGTACAGATTTGTCAAGTTTAATGAGTATAGTCGTACGCAACGGAAACTGTTGTGTAGGGGTATGATGAGCTGTCACACGTGCAGGCTTTGTGCACATGTCAGTACAGAAGTTATTTGAGAATGAAACACTTACCAATCCTAGTCCGTCCAAGACGGCTTCCACGACCCCAGCAGTGAATGAAGAACAGCTGAGCTGGTTCATATCTTTAGGGACAGATATATGACGTTCGATCGGAGGATCATTGTCGATGATCATGTCTTGAGACGGAAATCACTCAGCAGTCCAATAAGACGAATGGAGTGATCATACATTCGTCTTCATTCTCAACGCTCTTCTCTATTGCATCTGCGGGGCGCCCAAAGACTGCTCTCCACACCTGTGTGTGAATGGACATGAGAGCAGGTAGAAAACGAATTTCTCGTTTGGGGGCTTTGGATGACGACTCCGCCCGCCAGACCATGAGCTCAAGAACTCGGGTTCCGGCTCGATAACCGAGGGTGTTTAATCTGAGCGCCACGCCAAGTTTATTCAAGGGAACATAATAGAAGTGCAGTGTCGACTCACCGCCGTTCGAGATCATTGATCCCACTTACGCGTTTCTGAGTATATTGGACAACCTCAGAAAAAAGGAAGGCGAAAGCGGAAGCAGAGACTTCTGATGCCCGTGTTTTATTAAGGTTCCTGTCGTAAATATTAGGTCTAAGACTTGGTTTTGGTGTGCCAAGAGCGGTGTTTATGGATGTCGCAGAAGGTAAAGAGAAACGTGTTGAGCTTGCAGTTGGAGAAAGATGCTCTGTAGAAGAGAGCGAAGAACCAGATAAAACAGAAAAACGAGGATGAGGCTGTTGCATGGTGGAATGAGGTTAACTTGCAGTTTGCAGTTTTCGGCTGTAATTACATGCTTGGCGGGTCTGCCAAGTGAGCTAAGCAGTGGAGGTGTGTCTTCCTGATATATAACCATGACACTCCTAACAACTTCAGAGGCCTCCTCACCTCGTATATTACACGCCTCTCCTTCTCTCCCAGACCTTTATTCATCCTCCCATAATATTCATAGACTGAGACGCAGTGGCAGCCCGCCTATGAACACTGCAGTATTCTCCTCTGTCGATTTACAGCAACACATCTACAACTCTTTACTAGAGTCTCGCACTGCAGATGTCTCTTTGCATGTCCATGGCACATGGGAAGCAATCTATAAGTTGCACAGAGTAGTCCTCATACAGTCGGTCTGTAAAGCGCTCGTTTCTCGTCTCCCTAAGTTGCTTACTAAACCACCTGCAGGGATTCTTCAGCTCGCTATTCACAGCAGGTTTCCTTGAGTCCTCACCCAAACCACGTAGCCCTCTGCGAGGGCCTGAGGAAATTGACCTTATTTTCGATGACCGCAACATCACTCGTGCAGGTGCGTTCTAACCTCTATGGATGTCGATAGCTCCACACTCATGACTTTTCAGCTTTTGAGTAGGTTATTCACAAGTAAACTTGCGACCTTGGATTGACAAATTTCAGGATATGCATCGCACGACTATATGGTGGTGGTCCGCCCCTATATGTTCCAACATCCCTCATCCCAAGCACATCTAATCCACTTACTCCTTCCTTTTCTGGCCCTCCTTTACCTTTCGATACACCCAAGGGGCATCACACCGCCAGCCCTCAGTTGTTGCTCTCACTTCTGGCCACAGCAGTCTATCTATCTATACCCTCCATGGCATCGCAGGCCGTCAACTGCATCATGAACACGGTCGGACCGTATACCGTCATTCCTTACCTCAATTTCTCTATTGGTAAAGCTATCGAAGCTCATCCTGACCACAAAGCCGAAGCAGCAGTAGGCTTGGAGAACATTGCACAGTTAGTTACCTCCGAGAGTCGCGCATCTAGTACATCGTGTTCTCCTCTGCGCACATCAAGCACCAAGCAGGATCCTGCCGATGATTTGTCTGATAAATTATTGGATTTAGATGTACAGAAGGAGGATCCTGCTGAATCTGATGAGGTAGAATCTGAGTCAGACGATGGGCCAATCCGCGAACCTCATTTCCATTATGGACTGTTATCAGACAAGATTGGCGAGGCTGCGGCATGCTGGATCGCCCGGTGGGGCGCAGATATGCTTATCTATGAAGAGAAAGCATCTCATGGTCCGGGACTCCCTGTTACCCCAGTTCCCGTCCCTGCGCAAACCGTGTCGTCGCGCAAGAGAGCCGATACGATGCCTGCCAAACCTTCACCCTCCAGTGAGCCCACCGTACCAGAACCACATGTGACTCCCGTCATCTGGGCAAGGGGTGGTTTAAACTCGAAGTGGGTGCGACAGATTTTAGGCTCCGATTTGTTGTTTGTGAAAGGAGAGAAGGAACGATACGATATGGCTTGTACTATCGTCGAGCTTAGGAGACGGCAGGGTATTGATGAGGAGGAGGAGAAAGACTGGGAAATACTGTTCCGTGAAGGCATCTACTATGCCAATCTTGTAAGCAGATATTTCCTTTAACCGTTCTTTGTAGAAAAAACTGACTTCCGACTTAAAGCTCGTGGACGATATCATTGCAATGTCGCAGCATATCTCTCCCACCACTGGTCGACCATTTGTTCCCCTTTCTGTTTTACAGGAAGCTCATTGGGATCAATCATTACTGCGATGTCAAATTACAACCAAACCAAACCCAACCTCTCCTCCATCATCTCCATCCTTGAGTCCTCCACCTTCGCGAGAGAAGGAACTTGGGTTGTCCATTACGACTGCCGAGATTCTTGCTCGATTGCCGGCTTCGAACTCTTCACTAAACCCAGTAGATGACAAAGATAAGCCATATTATCCCGTTGGACACGATTCATCCATACGCATTGGCGATAGTGGGAACATCGAAGGTGCTTCTATGGACCAACTCTTTGAGTCACCTCCACCATTGTCCAGCCCGAGCACAGACAGCAAGGCGCCTGTTCGTGCAACAACTACTGAGGCTGATTTCTTCGGTCTGAAGTCAGACAGACAAACCGCATCAGGCTGTATAGCATCTGACGCAACGGGTAAAGCGCGGTGGTCACCCTACCCTCCATTCAGATTTGCAGTGGAGTTCTGGGATATCGACGCACTGAAGGAGAAGTCCCGCTTGCACTCACAGACGATCTGGTACGCAGGAAGCTTGTTCAACGTATACGTGCAAGTTATTCGGAAGAAGGGCATTCAGCTTGGTATCTATCTTCACCGACAATCGAACATCGATCCTATCCCTGCCGCTTCGGCGCCATTGTCACTCAATCGTACAGGACACACACACAACAGAATGCCATCATTATCACTACTTTCTACATCGCAGTCCTCACCCTCTATGGCTACGCACTATTCCCCCTCCATTCACCCTACATCACAAAGCACGACGCCTGGTTCATCCCCACCGACATCATCCGGCCTTGCTACGTCCTTTACCTCTTCTCCGAGCACCATTCCGGCTACATCGCCTCCCGTTGCTCCAGTGCAGTCATATCGCGATCCCCGGCCTGCCGTTGCAGCTTACTTTACTATATCTTGTGCCAGCTCTACTGGTTCATCTATTACGCGATTCACGAGCGTTCCGGACGTGTTTTCAGTCAGTCAAAGTTGGGGCTGGAAGTCGAGCTCCTTGCGGACTGAGCACCTAGAGGTTGGCCCTGATGGGCAGCCTGCCAAGCCTATAATTCCAGCTCCAAGAGTGAGCAGCCTTCGCGCCACCATTGTTCTGGGCATCGTCTAGTTCGGGTCGTCCATGAGTTTATGAGGTGTTTCTTTCATGTACATCGCTATATTTGCTATCAATTCGTATATTTCCTTTTGATATATAAGTTAGCAGTATGTTCCATCATGGTCCAGTATGGAACAGTGCATCTACTTACTTAATATTTATGCTAATGATCATCATGACATCTGTTTCCCAGTGGTCCCCGGGCCCCAAGGCGGTAAAGTTCGGCGAATATCACGTGATTTCAGACAAGGCGGCTTCCCGACTGACAGGGTGTCATCTTCAGTTTTTGTATCACTGCGATCATGTCCAAAGGCAAAGGCAAGCAAGTTGAGCCTATGGTGCTCCTGCCGCCAATGTCCAATCCATCTGCAGGCAGCGCCAACCCCTCTGCATCTCTATCCTCCCTCTGGGGATATCTACTCCCAGCACTGAACCACATCGTCCGCTCGCCCACAAACTTAACTGAAAAAGCGCCCGTTATCGACATTTCATACCACATGGGAATACACACAGCAACCTACAACTATTTCACTATGCAAGTTGACGCTGTCAACACTAACAAGGAGCGCGAAAGACTTACACCAAGCGGAACGGATTTGTATGAGCACATCGACAAGTACTACGCGGAAGTCGCTCGGGAACTGTTACTCGGGGCTCCAGAGGATGATTCATCTCTGATACATTACATCATCCCGTGTTTCAACCGCTACGCCGCTGGCGCACACTCCGTGAACCGTCTCCTCAATTATGTGAACCGACACTATGTGAAACGCGCCGTCGACGAAGACAGAGGCTGGCTCACTCTGAGCGATATATTTGATGCTGTTGCGAAGGCTATACAGGACGGGGACACGAAAGAGAGGATTACGAAAAAGTTGAAGGAGAGGCGGACGGAGGAATTGAAGAAGTGGGGGTGGGATGAAGGGGGGACAAGCGAACAGCTTGCACATGCTGAGTCGTGTGCAGAGGCGGCAAGTCCGCTTGACCGTGTCGTAACACTGTCTGCGCTGGCGCTTCGACGGTTTAGAACGGAATTTATGGAACCTCTGCTGGCTGTCCCCAAACTGAAAGGGAATAAAAGGAGGAAGCCAGGGGCTCATAATGGGAACGCTCCCAATATACCAAAAGGACGCCTTGCGAGAGCTGTCAGGGAGTTACTAGAAAAGCAAGATGTGGATGTGGAGGAGAGGAGGAGACTAGTGACAGAACTTGCAAACGCAATGCGCATTACTGGCGTACGCGACGGACATACTCTACGGAAGAGGCTGGATAAGTATCTATTGACGGGGACTGTATAGATTTATTATCACTGTAGATTGTTCTCGAACAGGTGGGCTCGAAACACAACAGGGTATGATTAGGGCATGGCATGATGAGTATCCAGGTGCACTGATGATGGGACGACCAGCAATATCTATATGCGTGAGGGTGAGTATATGTTAATGATGCAGACATGTATGTAGAGAGTTCTTATCAGTAATTCAGGATCTGGCTGATGCTACTGCCTGCCAAATCGCTGCTAGTCAGGTCAAAATGCGCGGTAACACTGCTCTCCCCTCCCCATTCACAAGGTCCTCCCAGTCCGTCATCCACGGAAATTTTGAGAGTCAAGTGCGATGAAATTCGTGACGGATCAACCACAGTAATGTTACCCGTGTCTATGCGGTAGATGAAAGCAGCATGGGCACTTGATTCGATCTTCATGGAACCGTAAACCTCGTCGGTGAATGTGAACGAACCGCCCGCTGCGTCCCAGAAGACACCAAAGACAGTGTAGTGGTCTTCATCCAAAAGAGCACTCACAGAACCGTCATTCTGGATCTCCGTCAAGTGAGTAGATGCGCGTTTGAGAGCGAATGTGCCGTAATCAACTGCAGGGTATACAGCATAGGAGATGGGGGCGCTGAGGTCTTTGTGGTGCAACCAAGCAGCGAACAAGTTGACTGTTTCTTGACCAGAAAATATACCTGTGCTGGACCAGTCACCTGTCCTGTTGCCCCATTCAAGGGACAGTTCATACGTTGCGTTGGCTCCTCGGAACTCGTACCCGACGTCACCGTGCCACAGGGTGTGGGGGTCTGTGAAGTTTCCCCCGACAGTCCCCATACCATTGACAAATACGTTAGGCCCTCTGAAACGTCTTTGGTCGAGAACAGAAAACACAGGGGCATCCGTCTTCGAGGAGATGTTGGCGACCATCACATATTGAATGTCGTCCTCTAGGAAGAACCATGTCTTTTGCCACGACAAGGACCCGGTCATAGGGTTGGTATAGCGCATCGCTGCGACGCCGACTTGTCCATCGCTGACACCACCAACAAATGCTTCCTTTCCGATATAGTTGGTATGTTGGCAGTCGAGGGCCGTGGCATTGTAGTCGACGGTGATACCTGGGATGAGGTTCCAGTCCCAGACGGCGGCTATATCTTCATACTCATCGCCTTGGAGGTAAGTGTAAACGACGCCGTCAGCGAGATGGAAACCAAGAAGCTGCAGGGAATAAGTGCGATGATTTTGATGGGGGGGGGCAAGGACTCACGTTCTGTGAGTTCGTACACTCTGTATTCCGGGTTCTTGTCGAGTACATCTTGAGAGACGTGACATAGCCAGAACCACGAGTGACCTTGGAGCTTTTGAACTTGAATTTGGGGCGCTTTGGAACTGGTTGGCCTACCATGTAATCATTGTTATAGAACATACGGTTTCCGAGTAATCCTCCGGCGTTTGCATTAGTTGTGTTCGACGAAATACTTCTCGCAAAGTTAACGAGAACGTCCGAATTCCATTGCTCGCCAAGTTCTTCCAGCTTTGAGAAGTTTGTTAGGACACCAGAACTTGCTCTATGTCAAAGGAGGTCAATGCGGTTGGACTGCATCAAAAGCCGACGACTACCTACTGGCCGGCGGCCACTGGTGAGCTTATGAAGCGGCCCACTGGGCTCTACATGTATCCATGAGAAATGGTCAGTAATCGTGGCTGAAACTTACAAGATCCCAGTGCAACACCTTAAAATGTCCACTTAGCTTTTGCTGGGGCAGAAAATTCAAGCACGAACCTGTGTTTTGACATTAAAATTTATCATCCATTGGTTTCCATCGATCAAAGTCTCGAGGGCAGCCCTCGCCTTACTGCCAGCCGCGAATGCAGTCCCGGCTGCTGCGGTCTCGAAAATGAGAATATCGTTGGAACTGTACAGTAAATTCAAAACATGCACACAAAACGAAACGAATATGCGTGCGTACAAGTCATTCCCGTAGTTTCCATTGTAAAGCAACCCGCGGTGCTGACTGAAGGAGCCGTCCGACTGGATCTATCAAAGATATTCGTTCAGGAATCAAATATACTAGGACTTCTGGAATACCTACCCCATCAGCCATTATGCTGATATTTTCCTGTACGACAATGGTATCATGGACTCTCCTGTACGCGTCCGAGAGCAAAGAAACATTGGACACAAGAAGACTTTGATCCAGACCGGTTTTGGCCATGTCCAAGATGTTCGCTCCAGCCTCAAAGCTATATCCGTGATCGAACGCGCCATACGCACGTAGGGAGATATTGCTGCAGTTGCCTAATTGTGTATGTGTCAGGGCGTCGTTGAGGAGAAGGCATGACTCCGCAACGAGACCGGGGATGAGGATGACCTGTGGCAATATCATCAGGCCTCGGGAAGCTGGTATCAATATTTAGACGCACGTTGGAATACCAGTTCGTGTTCCAGTAGCCAGGTGTGCCGCATGGGCAACTGTCGGTACCTCCTTCAACGAGACAGCCGACGTTCGTAAAGTCGTTATTGAACCAGTAATTCATGGCGTTGCCTATGGCAGTGAATAGCGTCGAACTGTTGACGTATTGATTGTATCCTTGGAGTCCCCCGTGCCAAGCAGCAGCCATCGTACCTGTGGAGAAGGATGTGTACACTGAGTGTGGGTTACATTTGGGTGTCGGGCAACTGACTGATGCGAACCCAATGATTTGCAGCTGGCCAGCTTGCTCTCCGACCATCACAGCCAGCTGTGTAATCGATGTCAGAGTCTGGCCATTTACCATCTCCCTGAAGATCTGCGATCCTGAAAGGGGTTTGGCTTCAACATAGTCGGGCAGCTTGGCGAGAGCAACGAACCAAGTTGATATATTAGTCGGGGTGCCTGTGATGCTGTCTATGATTGTGTCCAATCTTCGAGAGTGAATGATGGCGATGTCTTGTAAGGTGCTTGAATTTAGTGCTTGGGTTGGATTGCTAGCAGGTGCACTTGTGGCGGACGTGATAAAACTCGTAAATTGAACACCTGGGGAAGAGATGAGAGACGCCGAAGGCGTCGCGACCGTCTTGGATCCCAACGTCGACATTCCGCTGCTACTGAATGCTTGCGAAGCAGAAGACTCAGATTCATGTCTTCGTTTGCACCGTTAAACACTAACACTAGAAGACGCGACATTAGACTGACCTCGCTACCTTTGGAGTCCGACCGAATTGCCTCGGATTTCCTAGATGACGAGCTACGTGTCGATGAGAGGACCCAGGAACTTGAAGGCCATCATGAAAGCCTTCTGTTGCTTCCACAAGGTTCGCTACACACAACAGGGAAGTATAAACGAACGAACGAACGATCACCATGACCGTCCGCGGAGACTCGCTTTGGTTCTGATGTTGTAACATCGAGCTCGAGCATTATTTTATTTTATAGACTTACGAGTTCTAGAGCGAGGTGACGAAATGACGGTGAATCAACGGTGTCGGCATACAGATTCATGGCCGCAAGCACGAAGGCTCAGAAGTCAGCATATGAATTACCGTGAGGCGGGATTCAGCTTGTGAAGCCCTTTAGTTACTTTGGGAAGGGCTGGGTTCGCCACATGTCCAAGACTGATAGGAGGATGCAGACAGGTGTGGCTAACTGGTAAGAAGGTCACTCATTAGGATAAGTGGTGGCTAGCGATATGAACAAAAGCTTGTCTTGGACCATTCCGATAGCTTGCTGTAGAATCGCGTCTTATGTCATCATTAAGGTTTAAGCAAGCTGCTAACTGCAAGTGAAGAGCTACTCGTGATGAGTTCATGATGGTGGTTTTGACCCATCGGAGTTGCCCTCGCCCTGACCCATGGAATCCAGCAACGCGTCCATATCCATCAAGTTTATATCTGGGGGCCGATGGAAGAAGGTGGGATCGAAGTTGGCAAGATCAAGAGTGGACAAATCGAAATTGTTGTCCCCACCCGGAAGCTGATGACTGGTCCCATCTGATTGAGAAGTAGCGAAACTTGCGAGAATCGCACTGGGGGAAGGTGCAATATTTCCAGGATGCGCACTCTGGACGCCAAGCGTGGAATGCTGTGCAGATTGGAGTCCATTAGAATCTGATGGTCCGAACACGTCATTGCCGTGGTTGTTGTTATCCACTGCTGATAGTGCGCCGAGCATTTCCATGTCAAGACCGCCTTCTTGGGACTCTTTTGCGGGGTTTGAAGCCCCGGAATCAGGGACGACGGGGGAAAATATGCCTTCTACCCCACTGTTCTCTCCCGAACCTGTTTCGGTTCCATCTCCAAAAAGGTCTGTCATGGTTGACATTTCCATGTCGATGGAGTCAAGATCGAGCTCAATTGGCTTGTCTACTGAATTTCCTAGGGACGCATCGATGGGAGGTAGAGGGGAATCATCCTCGACAGTTAAGTCGATGTCAACGTGTTGTGAAGAACCGGCAGTTGCAGACGCAAATGCAGCCATAAGGTCTAACTCCGTTTGAGCTGAAGCACGAGCTGATTTGGGCGCAAGGGATACCGGAGAGGGTAAACTCTGGGAAAATAAAGCGGCTTCTTCTGCGGACATTCGGAGGGAGGATGAGGAAAGGTCTAGTTTGAGAGGGAATGGGGGGCGGTGCAGGGACGATAGGGAAATGGTTGATCCGCGGCGAGTAGGATTCGCAAGACCTTGAGGAGGAGATGCTTGAACCGGAAGAGCTGGTGGACCCATGACGACATCTGTGTTAACCTCCAAGGGAGGTAAAGGAACTTTGCGTATGGTTGGAGACTCTGAGGTGGATTTGGAACGAGTGCGGGTAGCGATCGCGGCATTCTCGGCTTCGCGAGCGCGACGTTGCTCACGGACTAGGTCTCGTTCTAGCACAGCGATCGCTCGAAGCTTTGGACATTATTGGAAGACGCGCCTCGATTTGAAGAAGGTGGTAACTCACCAAACGCGATTCCATCGCATCATAAAGTTGATCGAATTTTTCGACCTCACGTCCGAGTGAATCTGTCAAAGAACGCGGTGGATATGGAGCATATTTGTTAATACCACTGCGGATAGTTAGTACATTATGATAGTTGACAACTATTAAGCCACGCACAGTCTTCGGGAATCAGCATGAAAGGAATAAATTTGACCGGTTCTTACCACCGCGTTCTATCAAAAAGACTTAGATGGTGTTAATCACAATCTGAAAGGTTTATAACTTACCTTTAAGCAATCCATGAGCGCATCCATCTCAGGCTCGAGGATAGCCATGGCTTTGAGTGGTACAGGTGGAGGAGGCATGGCAGAGACTGATAGAGCGTCTTTTGACTCTGTGGACTTGATCTGGGAAGACGCGCTTTTTGGCGCCTTTACAACTTTACGTGGTTTTGGTTTTGGCAGCATGAGAAGCGCTCTGTGCTATTTCTGATTCTGAATCTGAAGGCAGTGAAACTCAAACGGGTCAAAGCTTGATGTGATACACCCAATTTGGAAAGTCTGAACGAGCAGTAGCCTACTAGCAGTGGCAAGTACTCCGACTCGTCACACAGACGGAAGCACTCTCGTTGACCTTACAGGATATGTCACACAGCGTCCATGATATAGCACCAACGACGAGCTCAGACAACGTCAACGTCGAACACGAGGTATGCTTATAGATATTCATTGCCCTCGTTCCCTAAACGTCGCACGACCAGGAATGTTTCCAAAGACGTTTGCGTCATATAAGTTCCATCCAAGTTCGCAATCTAACACCTTTTCCTGTCCGAGATGCATTTGCTTCTGCTCTCGCTCGCCCAGCTGAACACTCCCAATTCACGCCTCTGGGAAACCTGTCTGACGACCTTGATATAACGCTTTCTCGAAAACGCTCACGGCGGATCTCTACAAACTCTGTTAATACCCTTCGAAGTGCGCGCATAGATGACCACACTCCAATGTTGGACAATGGCGATGGGAGAGGTCGTCGGAGAACCCACTCTAAAGTAAGTTTCTCAGGAGGAGGGAGCGCAGAGCCCACGCAAAGGAGCAACGCCATCTCCCGCACCATTTCAACCAGTGCTACCGTACCTACGATAAAACTCAGTAATCGGGCGCGTACCAGCTCCATGGTCTCGTCCCTCAGCGCATCTACGACTAATATTAATATCCCCTCTTCGACTTCGAATACGCAGGCGGCTTCGACCCTGACTACCGTTTTATCATCATCATTATCCTTCGATTATTCGCAGAGGACCTTGGAGAAAGTTGTCCAATCTCGTCTCGTGGAGACCTTCATTTCAATCACTGTTCCGGACACCGCGGATGGTTTTCCGTTCCCGTCTTCATCCCCCACCATACAACGAACTCGCGCTGAAAGTGCTCCACGCGCACGCTCTTCCATCCCCAATGACTCTGTACCTCCTAATTCGGTAGCAAATGTGCGCAAAGCTTCCAAAACGTCACGTCCGAACAGTGCGGAGGCCTCCAAGGCTGCATCCATATCCCGACCGGAACCTTCCTCTTCAATCCGCTCTTCCACCTCCCTCAGAAAAGGTACACCGCCAGTCAGAACAGCAGGAGCGTCCCTTACGCCACGAATAGTCCCTAAAACACATAAGTCCTCGGCTTCCGTCCCACGCATCCTCACAGCGAGCCAGCTGCCATCACCTCCAGCTTCCCCAGCGTCTCCAGAACCACCTCTGCTTCGCACCGTGCCAAACTACATATCACCCATCCACCAGCCCTCGACGAACCCTTCTTTCGTGATTGATGCACGGTCAGGATTCGAGTTTGCTCCATGGACAGATTTAACTGCCGATACAGTAAAGATTGAGCTATGGGCGAAGACTTGTGGGCATCCTACCGGTGGAGCTCCACTTGAGGGCAAAGGAAAGCAGAAGGAGATGTCAGTGACTGATCCTACGAGAGAAGGACCCGAGTGGACCATCCTCGAGCAATGGAATGTCACCCTTGCAGACCTTGTCCCATTGAAACCTGAGGTATGCGTAATCGAGCCTGTCCACTAACTGATTCTAATTGCTTCATTAGCTCGAGGCCCATCCGTCGCGCCTCCCATCCAATACTCTGTTCATATCATTTTCCACTTGCGCAGAAACATTCTACTTGCCAACTCGTTCAGTTTCGAGTGTCCATTCACACTCACGTTCTCCTTCTCCGACTGCGTACAACTCTGAACCAGAGACAGGAATTCGGAAGTTCGGACACTCTGCCGACCAGGCTACACCAGCACATTTTCATCTTACTCGGATGCCTTCTGAACAGCCCAACAGATTGCGCAGATCACGTATGGCAGGTGGCAGAACTGCGAGTTCGCAAGATTTACTTCAGTCAGTATAGCTTATGATTGAAATGTTATGCTCTTTTTGACATCGCCGTTCAGGCTCGTTACGCTCCGGTCATGCATCGTTGACCACGAGGAGTCGCTTGCGGATGTAATCCGGCAAATAGATGCAACATTGGACAATGATGTCGTTGCGATATTGGTACGTGCATTATGGCCGGATTGTTTCCCGCAAACGGTTCTAAATGAGATTCAATAGAACCGGGAGGCTTCGGAACGTGAAGCGCGTATCGAAGATCGACAATCTGAAGCGAAAGAGATCTTGGAACGGACATGTCTGTGTGAGACCCTTACACTTGCCAATATGTATCCCGTGCTTATTACTTTATAGTACGCGGAGATATTGCTTCTCGCCGAAAGATGCTAAAACAGCGGAGAGACATACTTGCGACTGCTGGGTCAATGCATGCTGAAGACCAGGCCAACCTCCGGCATACTACTGTGGAAGTTGCTGAGCAGAAGTTTGTCCTCCTCCGTGCTAACGTTAGTAAAAAGCTGACTGTCAGATGTATAGGCGGTGTCTTGATGCCCTTCGGGCGCGTCTTCCAGTTATACGAACGTCCTTGATCTCAACGCTGTCATGGGCATATCCTATTGAACTGCTTTCTTCCTCAGAGTTGCTATTTACGATTCTCAACGTTCCGTTACCTATTCCGTTCAACACTACAGAGCCTGCCCCACCATTGTCGCTGGCCTCCCACAAGGAAGTGACTGAAGATGCAGTAGCCACTGCGCTAGGTTTTGCTGCACAGCTAGTGCAACTCCTTGCCATCTATATGGGCAAGGGCCTCACGTATCCTATCACATGTATAGGGAGTCGGAGTCTGATCAGAGATAACATCTCGGCCATGGTTGGTCCAAGAATGTAAACTTAATGCCTCGTGCATTGCATCTATCAGCTGACCAGATAAATTAGGTTTCCTCTATTCTCGAAGGGCGTTGACACATATCGATTCGAGTACGGCGTGTTCCTGCTTAACAAGGATATCGAAATGGTAAGCTCGATTGTAAGTTATGTCCGTCGGTATCTGACCCTACCGACGGTGGCAGCTCATGACAGATCGCGATTTACGAGCGCTGGATATGCGACACACGCTACCTAATTTGAAAAACTTGCTCTTGACACTTACTGATGGTGAATGCGCGAGCGTTAAGTGAGTCAAGGCTTTGCAACCTGTTCTCACTACCTGATCTGTTTATAAAAGAAAAACTCGAGTTTTTGATTCACCAGCTTTTTCTGGCCTTGCAACACCCCTACGGGTACACTCGCTACCTCCTGCCCTAGTGCTTACGCCAGACGGTCCAAAAACTGACCATGGTCCGCGTGAGTTACCTGCGGATGTAGGGGCCGAGAGTACTACTTCACCCGAGAGTGGCTCGACTACGCCCACGGCAATTGTACCATTTGCCGAAGGTAGTGCCTTCTCTCGGTATTCGAAACTATCAATTGGCTTCCCGCCCCTGCCCGGATTTTTACGTTCGCGGAACGCTTCTGCTATCGGTCGGGTGTCGGTGAGATTGGACCCTGAGACCGCTTGGGAGGCGCAAGATGAGGTGCAGGGCGCCACGTCAGGGTTGCCGGCTCCGAATTTGAGGATGGGGGAGGATGAAGATCGACGGACTATTCGGGGTGTTGTGATAGAATGTGAGGAGGATAAGGGTGTTGAGCCAGGGGAAGTGAGTGTTAGTGAAGGGGCAAAGGAGCCGATGGAGAAAACTATGGACGGTGCTTCTACCACTGCGCCTTGCACTGTTGCTTTATGATAGGGCCTTAAAGGTGATGTCAGGGAAGCTGCGATGGGTTATGTGAATTGCTTGATATCTTAGTGGATGCGAGGACTTTAATGGACAGATTTCGTTTGCTGTTTGACAGATGAGTGGTCGGACGCTGGTCCGAGCTCCGCAAAGCGACCGCGGGCGGCAAAGCAAGCTTATATTGATTTGTACAACGGCAGAGGGATACTTATTAGCGGTCAGGATAAGTTACGTTTGGTCTCGATCGTCGTAAAGGGTCTAGCACAATGGAAGTCGAACCGAGAGCTTGTATAATGTAAAGAAAATAAAATAAAATAAAATAGAATAAAATACAAAAAAAACAAGGATATCTAGTATGTGAAGGAATACATTTTATTTGGACTCGAAAGGACTCAGTTGAATAACTTTTGGAGGATCGGCGATTACGCAAGATTGGGTGTTAGTGCCGTGAAGATTGAATTCACTGCCGTTCGCATCGGACTTTGAAAAACGGGGTCCTTCATTTTTGCTCTGCCAGTTCACCCACGCCGGCTAGCGAAGTGCCTTAAATACGCTGTTCATAACTACTCAAATTCAAACTTCACCGTTCTCCCTTTCAAGTTTCAGTTGTCAAAAAAACTGGAGAATTGAAAAAAGGTGCTTGTCTTCATTCTGCACAACATTCCACTTGCTCTCTAACTTGTGAATCATTCAGCCCACTAAGTAGCTTTGTACCATCAATCCTAATAGACGGGCTCAAAATTGGCTTGCAGGTCGGTATTTACGACGCGCTTTACTTTCATTGGGTTTGTTTGACTTATATTTGCTTCATTCAGGATCTTTGTGTGCAACTAGGCTTAATTTTCTAATACCTCGTCGCTTTCCTCGATCTGTTTTCTGTCATTCACACCTTTGGAAGAAAAGCTGTCGACCTTTTTTGTTATTCGCAATGATTACCGCTGAAAACACTAATACTTCCACCGATAATCGTTCCTCAGACGGGAGAAAGCAGAGCCCTCCTGCTTTCCTCGATCTCGCAGACTCGGTAAGTCCGTTTTTCTTCTTTACGCCATCTCGCTTTTCACCATGTCCTCTAGGCTGCGAGACTGGGTACTAACATGCCTGACATGTCGGCTGTGAGTCTCATTCACAATCCTCACCCTTGCTTTTTCCTTTTAATTAATCTTGCGTCCCGAAGCGCGTCGAGCTGAAGCGCTTGGAGCACGAGCGCCAAAGGTTATTGCAGCGGAAAATGTTCGAGGATCAAATGCGTGCGCTCGAACACCAGCAGGCGCAGGAGTTGCTGAGCATTCCTTATGATCCCACTGCCTCGGCCCATCTCGCGGTCTCTGCGCCCACCACCCCTCCAAGAGTGAACGCGGTCTTAAATGGCGACAATCTTGTTAGGGCAGCTCTCTCTCACTCTTCTGTGGATGCAGAGACGCTTTCTAAGGCTGTTGGTTCTGCTGTTGCAGACAAAAGAAAGTCGGTCACTTATGCGCCTTCCGTTCATCGGTCCCCAGAGCTTGGGTCCAGTCATGGAATGAATGGTCATTATGGACGACCTGCTGGAGCTAAAAGCATGCCAGCCAGCCGTCGTACTTCTGCCAGCAGTCACGACGACGAGCTTGCTAGTCATTTGCAAGGTCTCTCCTTAGTTGGAGAGCGTCCATCTCGAGCGACACCTAGCCCTGGTGCCGTGGCTCATTCGCTTTTGACTCGCGGGAGATACAGTGATGAGGAGCGCCCTCGCGGCCAGCAGTATAATGTGGGAATGATGCTTGACGAGCAATTGGATCAGGAAATGCACAGTGAGTGGTGTCTATGCCTGGTTTGCCTTTCTCATCATTTCTAGACGCAATGAGGCATCTCCCAACCTCCGACGAGGACAAATTTGCATCCTATGCCAACAGGGTACTTTAATTGCGTTCTGTGTTACTCTAAACTGACATCGCGACGCAAGATTACCACCTCGTCTGCTGCTCTGGATCTCGCTCATCGCTCCCAGACATCCCCACGGAATTCATTCTCTACGCGAGGCGACAAACACTCTGAGTGGCCACAATTCTCCAACAACCCACGTGTACCCGACGGCTTGAGCTCCCGTAACGATCGCCGCACTGTCACCAATCCAACTTTGACGCTGACGTCTTCGCCTATCGATTTGTCTGCTGCTGGCACCCTTGGCGGCGCCGCGACCCCACATGTGGGCCAACATGCGCAAGCGTCTCTTGGTTCAACTGGGCAAGCACCCGGTTCCAGGCGGGGCTCCCCTGCCATGAGCACGACGCGCTCAGTACCAGCTACGCCTCTGTCCATGGCAAACGGTGGCAACGGGCATCTTCTACAGACTCCTGGCACTCCTCATACTCCTGATTCTCAGGCTTTGAGCGGACGACTTTCTTCACAAAGTAGTTACCCGATAGTCGAGGACTCCGGCAAGAGTGACATCCAACCATCTCTCTCTCGCATGTCATCCGGCCAGTACGACAATGTTTCAATGGGTTTCGAACAATATGATGTCGAAGATGTTTATGGGTTGAACGGTCAGATGGACAACGGTCGGTTTGATTCGTATGACATCGACTCGAGCACCCGGTCTGGTAACAGCGTCAATGGTGCAAGCGGTTCGACCGCCCTTTACCACCACAATGGGACGCGATACGGACTGCATATTGGTCGTGGCAATGGCGCTGATGGAAAGATGAACGGTTTACACGGTCCAAAGCACAAAAGGGGTGATATGGATAGTAAGACCATTTGTCTTCTCAAGCTAATCATTTTTTCACTTACCTTTTAAGTAGTGAACCGTTTCGCTGGCACACGCCTTGAAGACCTTCAGGGCGAAATACCCACACTTTGCAAAGACCAGCACGGCTGCCGTTACCTGCAAAAGAAGCTGGAAGAAGGTGTTCCTGAACACCGGGACATGATCTTCCGCGAAACATTTGGTCATTTCGCGGACCTCATGACCGACCCCTTTGGCAACTACCTGTGCCAAAAGCTCCTCGAGTTCTCCACAGATGATCAAAGAAATGTCATTTGCGAGTCCGTTGCTCAGGATCTCGTTAACATTTCGTTGAACATGCACGGTACGCGCGCAGTACAGAAAATGATTGATTTCTTGTCCACTAGACGCCAGGCAAGTCGCTTTTAGCGGATGTTTATCTTCCAGACTTACGGTAGAGCCCAGACTGATCATAGATACAACACTCAGATTCATTCTATTATTCTTGCGCTCAGCCTTCATGTTGTAGTGCTCATCAAGGATCTCAACGGAAACCACGTTATTCAAAAATGTCTCAACAAGCTTGCACCGGAAGATAACCAGGTGAGGAGTGTGGCAGTGTTGCACCGTGGTGTTGGTAAGCTGACTTTGTGGCAGTTTATATACAACGCAGTGGCTGCCAACTGCGTAGAGGTCGCTACCCATCGCCACGGATGCTGCGTGCTGCAGCGCTGCATCGATCATGCTTCGGACCACCAGCGCGTCCAGCTTGTGAATGAAATCACTTACAACGCGTTGACGCTCGTTCAAGATCCTTACGGCAACTACGTTAGTGCCCCGTTGTCCATCCGTTATAATATCTGACAGTTAGTGTTACCAGGTTGTCCAATATATCTTGGATCTTAACGACAATCGTTTTAGCGATGCTGTCATTCGGCAATTCACAGGCAACGTTTGTGCGCTTTCTGTTCAGAAGTTTAGCTCCAATGTCATCGAGAAAGTGAGTATCTTTTTCGTCTCGATGATCGTTCTCATGTCGATTGTGACTAGTGCATCCGTGTGGCCGAACATAGTACCAGGAAAATTTTGATTGAAGAGCTACTTAACCGCTCTCGCTTGGAGAAACTTCTTCGCGACTCGTATGGCAACTATTGTGTGCAGGTACTATTTTTCTTTCGTGTATTTGTGATTTGGGCTGGATATTCTTGTAGACCGCGCTAGACTATGCCGAGCCTGCGCAGCGTATGCTCCTCGTTGAAGGCATTCGCCCAGTCCTTCCTTTGATTCGCAACACTCCTTACGGCAAACGGATCCAAAACAAGTTGCAGCGAGAACAGGCCAACGCTGAGAACTTCGGCTACCATGCTCCTCAGGGCATGATGCCCATGGGCAACCAAGGTCATCATGGTGGCAACCCCGGTCATCATGGTCACGGTCACCACTCCGCAGGGGCCCGGCACATCCCTCAAGGAATGCACCCTACTAGTGTGGCTGATGTTTATGCCCAGGGAGGCTTGTATGGTATGCAAGGCCAAGGCTCCTACGGCCACTCTCACCTCGGCCCCCAAATGCACGGCCTTCAGGCGCGTTCAATCGACGGATATGTCTTACAAGGCACCTCTCCTCATAGCACGAGTCTGACACCCCCTCATACCCACGCCTCTGGCTACACGGGCGTTGCTGGATATGCTAACGTGAGCCCTTTTGGCACGGTCGGTGTTGCGGGGTCATTGAATGATCCTTATCAGAGCTACGGCTATGGCATGTAGAGCGAGCATATTACATGCCGCTTTGGACGTTTCTGATCTTTCGTTCCTCGCGCACCCTGCGCAGTCACTCTTTAATGGTTTCAATGTATATTCTATGTCCTTGCGTTCGACGCTCGATACCTCACAAGCACGTCGGCTCGATCTCACTATCTTCCAGGAGATTTTTCAAGCATGAGCAAGGGCCGACTTCTATCATACCACTGCGCATTTGTACTTCCGCACCGGCATATTCCAACCCCCTCATTGCTATTAGTTGCTTTCTGATACATCTTTCTTATCTGCCACAACCCATTTGTATAGCCTTAATCTTCCCCGTCATCTAAAGCAATGTCTGTTTAATGGTTAAACCGTCGCAGCACTACCTCTGTACTTATTGTCCAATCTATGACGTCGTTGTTTTCATGCTCGAGTTGATGGACCGAGCCAAGGGTGTATTCACGCATTAGATACCTTCAGGTCAAGCACTGAACTACTCGATGCAGCGGTGCTTGTTCAAACCAATAAGATGACCCGTTTGTGCTACAACAAGCATCGAAGTTGCATCTCAGTGGTACGAGGTCACGTTTTCGCATTGGATGGTAGGTGCATTTCATGCTAGCCTTGTTGGCATATTATCATAGTGGCATACAAGACAACCGAATGATCTGGCAAGATGAAGAAGCGTGACGAGAGAATGATGATATAAGATGCTGGTGCGTGACTGGATACATTTCACCGGTTCTATTCGTTGAACATGAGCTGCTGTGTCACGCTCAAACGCTATGGGACTCACCTTCACGAAACCGATGGCAGCTGACTTTTCACGGAAGCATTGACGGCACAAGTCAAGGCCGTACTTGCGGATAAGACCGGCCTGGTGCGCACAGAGGCGGCTAGATATCCATCACTCAACGACCTATGATGCAGACGATCCTGCGTAACTCACCACTGGCGGGCACCCTTTCCGTACTTTCTAGGACGAGAGAACCAAACAGCGTCGTGGGTCATTTTGAACTTTTTGCTTGAGGCTAGGACGAGGGTTAGACTGCGTAGCGAGAAGGCGTAGGCTTTGGCTTACCTTGCCGGGCTGTTGCTTGCGTTGAAGGCCTTGCTGATCAGAAATCACCCACTGTGGCAGAGTTGCCGTGTTTGGAAAAACTGTACAGTGGCTGAGATAAGGTTCAGTGTCCTACGCTCGGTATTAGCCGGAGCGGCGCTTTTAACGGTTTAGATAGACGCCCTGATATCGCCCGCCTAGCTCAATCGGATAGAGCGTCAGACTCTTACTAGCTGCTAGGCGATTGTGATCTGAAGGCTGCGAGTTCGACCCTCGCGGTGGGCTACTGTTTTTTATTTTTCATTTCTACCATGATGGTGGGCCTGCGATTTTCTGGTTTTCATGTTGACTGCGTAGACTTGGCACAGAAAAGGCTATCGCAACTGACGCACCAGCAGCACTAAGCACTGGGCTAGTGTAGGCATCACGGTCAGCATGTGATTCTGATGTCAACACTATCCTCAGGCTCGCGCAACCAGTATATGCGGCCGCATCCTACAGCTTCAAGTTGTCGACGGAGGGGGTGGACAGGCGCCCACGCCGCCACGATTGATAGTACCACAGCGTTTCTGCCACTTGGAGCTAAATGCCCACTCTCCCCCTCCACCATCGTCCAGGTTGCTTTCCACAGCACGTTGGTCTCAGGAATCATTTGACAGTACAGAGATATGACTCTCCACGTCGCTCTCGTACGTACTCATCCTTTTCTTTTACATACGAAATCACTCCTCGTCACACGCCTCATACACATTCGTCTTTGATTCACCGTCTCGATCAGCGTACTAATTCCTCTCCCCGTCGAATATTCTCCTTCGGTCTTTTGATCCAAGACTGAGGTGAACTCTATTATCCAAGTTCTACATACATTTTCCTGATACCCTACTTAGTCCCTTTCTCCGAGCCTCTTCATTCGTAAGAGACAGGGCAAGCAATACCATACCGCCCGCCTAGCTCAATCGGATAGAGCGTCAGACTCTTACTGCTAGGCGATTGTGATCTGAAGGCTGCGAGTTCGACCCTCGCGGTGGGCTATGGTTTTTGCTTCTCTCAGCCTGACCTGCCAGTGACTACAGACCAGCTTCGGCGCGTCAACATTTTGGCTGTCTGGTTTTGGTGCAGGCGAAGCTAGATGCTAATGCACTGTTACATAATGCCCACATTATAATCCCTGATTCTGGTGCTATCACTGACATTGCTCTGCAGTAGCCTGCGACCAAAGTCACTAGACGAGCCTCCTTCACCACGTCCAGGCCGCTTTCTATAGTACGGTGGTCTCAGAGGCTCGTTCGACACCGTACTCATTCTCATGTAGCTCGCTACCGATGAAATTACGGCCAACATACTTCTAGACTGCATGAACTGCATGGCGTCAAAATATCATTTCCCTCCCTTAATGGACGGAACGGCTGCCTTCATTCTATTGATCTACCTGTGGGAGACCACAACCTTCCTATATATGAAGGCGAACATATCTGCAGGCTCCAATGATCGGTTGCTTATTTTCGAATTCCTGTTCCAGTGGTGCTGTTCTGTCGAGACCATTTAAAGACCTCGTGGCTGCAGCTGCGGATTGCGGTGGATGGGGCACGAATGGAGACAATATCTTGACCAAAGATGGAAGCTATCTTTTAATTTACCATGCACAAAATCACCTTGGACTATATTCGTGAGTCGTGACCACTCCGGCAGCAACTTTTTCAATGCGAGATATCTCATTGCTCAAGATCAGACGATATAGACAACGAGGATTATCACAATTGTAATTCCCCCACTGCACGCATACCACTCGCCAGAATTGCACAGTGACCACGTTTTGAAAAAAAGAACATTCTCAAGCAGACATCAGATTATCTCGCGGTGCCGAATGCGTCCGATGGCGTCCAAAACTACGTCAACGGGCGCGTTGTAAGGGCGCAATGTTCCGGTTGGCATCGCTGTCACTGTACTCTGGCGCCAGTTCGACTCATGACCCCGAGACACGCATCACATCCCTGGGTTATTGGTCCAATGTTCGAGGTGGACAAGTTTATCAGTGGACCTCAAGTCGCAAGTAACTCGCCTTGAGACTCAAATAGTAAACTATAGCTCTGCGGGTATCGTATGCAAAAATTGTTATCCTGACTCATATATCTTGCTATTCGTTGATGCTCCGGCCGAATATCGCTCCTTCCACATAGAAAAACTCATTCTTATCTGTGATACACACAAGCAAAGTCTCCACTTGAGCGCGGTGATGATATGATTGGGCAGATAAATATTGGGGAGGCTTGGGCGCGTGGACATTGAAGGGACTAAAGGGACGACGCCACTATGGTTTGGCAGGTAGGTGTCACCTATTTAGCAGGCTAGTTTGCGCCCAAAAGATAATCCAACGTACCAGTTGAAATAATATGACATCGATGGTACCGCCTCGCAAGATCGTGGAAGCTATATGGGGAGAGGCGATTAATGATTGCCAATGAAATGTAAATGACGAGATGGGGTATCGATATCGATCGCACAGCCGCCGTGGTCAGGGTCATGGACATCTCGAAGTATTTCTTACTAGTATTCAGTCTTTTCAAGCATTCGACCGTCGACCGTCTCCTGCAGGTTGCATGACATGTTAACGCTAAGTGAGATGATGAAAGATGGTGGCGATCAACGAGCAAGTAGGTGGGGAACGGCGGGACTCGGTCTTCTATGTAGAACGTTCTATATATGGTATAAGGCTTTGGCAGTGCAAGCTCAAACTTTACGAGCACTGCAGACCACGGTTGTATCGACATACCGGCGTAGCGGGTTATGGCACCCGAGCGCTACCGTTCTTTGGCGGCCAGCTTCTCGTATTGCCCCGTACGAACACCCGAACTTGATTGGACGCAGCCTTGGCCTGTCCCGCCGTTATATAAAGCTCCATTAATTCCCACTACAAATGTTAACATTACCCAGCTTTTTCTTCTTCTCTATTTCACCAACTCAGGCTGGCACTTGTCACTCTTTAAGCAAGGCAGCGCACCATATATACTGGTATGATACTTACATTTATCGCCGTCACGGGCCTTCCCATGCCGCCTGATCGCATGCCCACTGGTCATTATGTCCATGTCTCTACTCCCTATGGCCAGTATAACACCACAATGAAGGCGCCAATGGCCGACTGTAGCGTTTCTTGGAACCAGACCCTCACCATACAAGAACGCCCTCAGACATTTTCCAAGTGGCTCATGTCCATCTTCAAATCCAAAGCAGTTCGCCTCGAAATTCGTGCTGGAGAAATGCTCGATCAATATGAGCTTGTGTGTGCGTTTGACACAACTTTCGAACAATTGCTCGCAGAAGATGGGCAGCCTAGTGAGTCCTCACCTTCAGCAATGTCATCGTCTGCTGACACCGATTGCGAAGCATTGCATTCGGATGTTAACGATCAACGCATATCCCTCAAATTGAGAACTGGCGATACTAATGAGGTATGAAATTGATCGAAGACCTTATGATCACCGCTAATTCAGTCGACTTTTCAGAGCATCATGAATGGTCAACCTGCACACCCCCCGGCGGCGAAGGTGCGATCGTCTGACATACCGGCTCCACCTGCGCCATTGAGCAAACTCGAAGTACGTGACTAGCATCACCGCAAAGAAAGTTCATTGATAAAATGTAGCAGACGCATCCGCGCGAAAAGAATGTCGTCATATTCGGCGAAACCGGCTCAGGGAAAAGTTCAATCATCAATGTTATCGCGCAAAAGCAAGTCGCGAAGACCTCCAATGATGCACCAGGATGCACCCCTGAATCTACACGCTACTCAGTAGACATTTCCCGCCAGAAATTTGCCCTGTTTGATACCGCGGGTCTCAACGAGGGGAGTGCGGGCACGGTACCGCATAAGCAAGCGAAGAAACAGCTGAAGAGCTTGTTGAACAAGCTCATGAGCCACAAGTCACCATCGGATGGTATCGACCTTCTGGTGTACTGCATGCACTACACGACTGCCCCTCGCGCCATCCTTGACACCTACAACACTGTTTACTCTGGGACCTGCCGGAAGAAGAGAGTCCCAATCATTGTCGTCGTCACAGGATTGGAGTCTGAGACTCCCATGGAGAGCTGGTGGGATTCTCACAAGGAGATATTCAACAGCATGCATCTTGCTGGCCATGCATGCGTCACAACGATTCAGGAATATCCAGGCATTCCGAAAGACTTTACTCGTCGTGTTGCACAGTCAAGCGAGATTCTACGCGACCTCATCATGAACAAGTGCTCGACTTTGGCGGTCGATGACAGCTTACCTGCGGGAATGGGGTGCTGGTCGCCGTCGTGGTCAATGGACTGAATGGTTGTGAATAGTGCCGCCCATTAGTGTCGAGCAATGTCATGCACGCTGGTACGGGACGTCTATTCAATCCCGCTGGAGACCTCAGAGAGACAGGCGGAGCAGGCCTTGCACGATCTTATTAGGTGCACCTTTCTTACCGGAAATGAACAGGGATGGTTTGTTGCAAGCTTCGCATATATCATATTGGTTGTGAGTGGACGAAATTTATTCCATCATTTTATTCCGACGTATTCCCCGTGCGCATTACTTTTATTTGTCATTCATGCTTGATCCTCCTCGTTTTGTTTCATTTTCGTTCTCAATCCTTTTATTCATGTTCTCTCGGAATCACCTCGTCAGTGGTGAACACTTATGATTATGGCTATGGTATTAGTTATTAGTATGCAACCAGTGACGTGAAGATCAGCTAGGATCACCACCATCGGGAGTGGGGGTGAATATAATTCTTCCTGTTAATATGATATCTTATGCCATTCGGATATTCTAAATGCCAGTCACGCCATCATAAAAAATGACTCTTTGAAAAAGCCAAAAGTCCTTGTTGGTTTCTCATCTCTATGCTACTCAGTGCTCACTAAGGATTCGAGCCCGTCCGGTACGAACATCTCAGTCTTTTCCGACATTGAATTTTGCCTTACTTTGGATTACACTGAGTTGCGTGGAACGTGTTCCAACCAGCTGCTATATAATCGGATACAAGACTGATAGTAGTTCTTTCTCATCGTGTGTGCTCGCCTCCTCAAGGTACGAACGCGTGGATCTTTACTAAGCCTCATCTGATCCTGATTCTGTTGGGCTTGCAATGCGCTCTCGGTCGAACGCACTCGTGACTCTATGATATATGACTTCAGACAGCCTGGCGCCAAAGAATTATTTCGCGACTTATAATCTTCATCCAATAACGTGCTTAGATTCGGTTAACGTCATCTATCGCTCTTGCGAGTTCTAACGGCGCAGTCAAACTACTAGTAGCGCAATTTTTGTGCCATCTAATTTTTGGCCTTCGTCGATGAGTCAAGATTGCCAGTATTCCCATCTCGTATTCCCTATTACACTCTGACATCATCAACAGCTCTAGGTGATCCTCGATCACTGTATGAAGGAACTTGGGAGAAGCTGTCACAGGTCGCTGTCAAGGGTGCGGAGTATGACTCCCGTGAGCGCCAGCCCCATCCAAAGTGTTTGCAAGGCACCCGAGTTACCCTTCTTGACCAGATCCACGGAGTACTAGACAGTCGAGAGGAGAGTCGGCTCATTTGGCTGCATGGCACGGCAGGCGTTGGAAAGTCTGCTGTCGCATTCAGTGTAGCTGAAAGGATGAGAGCTTTGAAAGTGAAAGAGCAAGTGGCCAACGAAAAGCGGCTCCTGGGATCGTTCTTTTTCTCCCGCAAGCACACAAAACGCTGCACGACGGGTTACTTTTTTGCGACACTCGCCTACCAGCTTGCGAGCAATTTTCCTAGCATCCGGGAGGATGTGAACAGGGCTATCCGCGACAATCCTGCGCTTCTAGACCCTGACAAGTCTCTTCGTGACCAGATGGAGGAGCTTTTTCTCCAACCTCTCCGGAGTCTTCGTTACAGATTGTCCCAGTGTCCGCCTCCGGTGTTTGTTGTTGACGCCCTTGATGAATGCATGTCCGCAACCGAGCTTGCCGACCTCATCTCCCTGCTTGGTCTAGCTCTTCGTAAACCTGATCTGCCCGTCATCCACATTCTGCTCACGAGTCGCTTGGAAGAGCACATCCGTAGAGCCATCCGGAATGAAAACGTGCACCCACTGGTGTGCGAGATACCAGTGAACACTTCTGGGGCTGGTGTTGCTGTCACCATCTCGCTGAACGACGCAGACGTTGACAATGACATCCATATGTACTTGGAGCATTCTTTCAGAGAGCTGCAAAGTCGCCATCCCGATTTCCCGCAACCGCCAAGGCATCAACTTGGACGGCTGGCAAGCCGAGCAGGTGGACGTTTCATCGTGGCCTCTACGATGATGAAGTTCATCGATGATGGAGATAATGATCCCCGTGATCGGCTGCAGCTCATGCTTGAGCTGACGAGTGACCTGCTACCAGGAACGGAGGTGTACAAGTTATATGACCGTATCCTCTCCACATGTGCTGACCCCAAGCGGGCATACATGCATTTGTCTGTTGTCGCTGCCCTTGCGGATCCTCTGCCAATTTCACAGATCTCGAAACTTCTTGGCCCTGGTCAGGGGAGAGATGTCGAAACAACATTGGCACAACTACGATCTGTTATGGATATTCCGACTCACAACCATCTCCCCGTAAATATCCACCACTCGTCCGTCCGTGACTATGTCTCGGATCCCTCAAACTGCAGCCTTCCTCAAGTACAACCTATCACCCCACCCCATACCCTACTCGCCCATTCCTCTTTCCGTTTGATGATGCAAGATATTCCAGAAAGTAATGCCCTGCTCAATGTACTCTCCGGGTTGAAGAGGCATAGCCAAGCTATGTCACCGGGCGACCCAAGCATCTTAAAAGATTCGTTAGCCTTCATCGTCCAACCGCCAGAGCCACTGCACATTCTTAGTGGTATGTTATGGCTTCGGGGACATCGCAGTTCAGATCTACAACACTGGCTCGAGACCTTGGATGGACGTGCCTGGCTGCACACCCAAGGAGGGAAAGATTGGCTGCACACCCATGGTGGGGAAAGTTGGTTGCATACCCAGGGCGGGCGAGACTGGCCGCAGACCCGGAACGGGCGGGAGTGGCTGCACACCAATAGTGGACGAGACTGGTTGCAAAGCTCGGGTGGGCGAGACTGGCTAAATGCCAGTGCCGGCCGAGAATGGCTACAGACCCGAAGTGGGCGAGACTGGCTGCAGACCAGGAGCGGACGAGATTGGATGAAGACTAGGAGCGGACAAGGCTGGCTGCAGACCCAGGGTGGACGAGACTGGTTGCAGACCCCACGTGTGCGAAGCTGGCTGCAGACAAGGGGCGGGCAGGAC
Source organism: Suillus americanus (assembly GCA_016695465.1). NCBI lineage: Eukaryota > Fungi > Basidiomycota > Agaricomycetes > Boletales > Suillaceae > Suillus > Suillus americanus. Next base: position 1,463,282 of record MU177892.1, read on the forward strand.
TGGTTGCAAACAAGGAGTGGACAAAATTGGCTGCGAACACGGAGTGGGAGAGACTGGTTGCAGACCCAGGGTGGGCGGGACTGGCTGCAAACTCAGAGCGGGCGAGAATGGTTACAAACCCAAGGCGGACGAGACTGGCTCCAGACCCAGAGTGGCCGAAACTGGCTCCGGACCAGTAGTGGTCGAGACTGGCTCCAGACACCGACTAGCCCAGACTGGCTGCAAACCCAAAGTGGGCGATGCTGGCTGCGCACTCCGCGCGGTGCAAGCTGGCTACAGACACGTGGTGGACGAGACTGGCTGCAGACTGAAGGGGGAAGGGACTGGCTACAGATAAGGGGAGGCCGGGACTGGTTGCAGACAAAGGGTGGACGTGACTGGCTGCAGACAAAGGGTGGAAGAGACTGGCTGCAGACCAGGAGAGGGGGAGATTGGCTCCCAACCGAGGCTGGGCGAAACTGGCTGCAGACTGAGGCCGGGAGAGACTGGCTACAGACTCGGTGTGGGAGATACTGGCTTCAGACTAGTAGCGGGCGAGACTGGCTACAGACACCTCATGGCCAAGCATGGCGGTCGACTCCTGCAGCGTCTGTCTGGGTGACGATGGAAGAGTTTTCGAGCACGTCGAAAGCAATGAGCGAGTACATCATCGACCCGGAAATGTTTTTGCTGCCAGCATTTCAAGTCATCCAGCATCTCAAGAACTTCCCAGATTTCTTGATGTTTCCGGTGTTTCTCGCGCTGAGACAACAAAATTGCTCGACACCTGCATATCATTTTACACCAAACGCGGAGATCGTCCATGCTATGAGGGCATTTGCCGGTTTCGCAGATGAAGCACGGGGAAGAAGCCGGTCAGCTTCCGACGCTCTCAATTACGCATGTCAAAATTGGGCCTTCCATCTCTCGCGAGCACCTTATCCATGGGACAACACTTTCAAACATCTGTTCAAGTCTTTCTGGAATCGATATCTCTTGTCCTGGCTTGAAAGGCAGTGGTGCTTGACGGGTTTGCCGTCTTGCCTTGTTGTCTTGTCCGAAGGGCAGAAATTTGCAAAGGCGTGTATTTCATCGATTTTTGCGACTCAACACTGACCCTGCTCCAGGAGCATCCCCAAACAGGGTCTATGTGATACCTCTGACGGTGTCGATTTGATTCAAAAACGTTACGGTCTCTTGCCATCACCTATTGAAATCTTTGTGCCTGAAGTATGTATAGCAGTCATTCACATACTAGTAATGCTGGCTCTGCTACATAAATATTCAGCGATTCCGGATTGATGGATAGGAATGTTGCTTTCAGCACCCCTCCAACTTGAAAGAAGCATGCAGGCTTGGAGTCATTCTTGAAACTGAACCAGCTCAAATTGATCACTGCCAGACGTCGCGTAAGATCAAAAATTATGAGGTACGCGTATTTCGCACGCACAGGTTGGCAAACAGTTTCGAGGCTCATGCAGTCTTCCCAGTTGACTTGATATTCTAGATGGGCTGCCTGCTGGGGTAAGCCACACGTGTGATGCGCAGCTAGTGATCGTGCGTACATATGACGAACAGCTCCAAGGCCTGGAAGCGTGATAAGACATTTATTTATTGTGAATCCAACCGCCTGCGCATAAACCGGACTCTTCCGGGTAAAGAGTTGTTGAACCCGCCACAAACAAGATTGACGTTAAACTTGCAGTATATACCACAACCACGACAACCACACGTTCCCTACTTCAAAAGTCACGGCGTTCACAGCCGTCTACATCTATTCTTCATCCCGTTTCCTAAATCTCTGAGCGAGATATCATGCGAACGAGCTTGCGCTTCGCAGCTGGCCTTGCTCTGGCAGGTGCCTTTCTGACTGGCGTTGACGCTGCCATTCAGACAGTAACTCGCAATGGAAGATACCTCTATACCGCGGACGGGAACAGGTTTTATATCAAAGGTGTAGCTTACCAGGAGCAAGGTAAGGACATCAGTTAACATCAAGTCGACTTGATGTTTGATGCTCACAATGGGATGCAGGTGCGGTGGTCGCGAGCGCAAGCAATCCCTTTCTTGAGCCATCCACTTTCATCGATCCCTTGGCCAATGGCACTGCCTGCACCCGTGATCTTCCCTACCTGCAGCAGCTCGGTGTCAACACCATCCGTGCTTACAGCGTTAACTCATCGCTGGACCACGACTCTTGTATGCAAACATTTAGTAATGCTGGTATTTATACTATGTGAGTATCCATGAAGAATCCTCAGCCTACAAGCCCATTAATACTGTCTAGTATCGACCTTTCTCTACCTGGGAATGGTTCGATGGACCGTGATGCGCCGACCTGGACCACCAATCTACTTGATTTATACATCGAGACCATCAACGTCTTCTCAAAATACAACAACGTTTTGGCTTACAACGTTGGAAATGAAGTCGTCATTGCAGCTAACGGTACCGCTGCTGCTACCTTCGTCAAGGCAGCTGCTCGTGATGTGAGAGCATACCTGTAGGCTAAACCCGAATTTCCAGATCGGCTCCTATGAGGCTAAACGTATTTTCTCCCAGTAATTCTATCAAGTCTAGCGCGCTCGTTGGCTATGCGTCCATCGATGGAGATCCTACATGGCTTGACCCTTTGGCTAACTACTTGTCCTGCGATCCTTCTGGATCAAACTCCGGTGCAACTTCCCTTGATCTATTCGGGTTGAATGACTAGTCAGTTGTGAATTATTGGTATTTCATTTGTTGGTCATTGACATCGTCCTGCAGTGAATGGTGTGGAAATTCAACGTTTCAGGCTTCTTATGCCGGTGTAGAGGGACAATTTGCGGGTTACAATGTTGCAGCCTACTTCAGCGAATACGGCTGCATCACTTCTCCCCCTCGTCTGTGGACAGAAGTTGGGGCGCTTTTTAGCTCGCAGATGTCTCCCGTTTGGTCTGGTGGTGTCGCATTCTCTTACTTCCCAGCTACGAGCGCTCAGGGACAGTTTGGTATGGTTACGATCTCAACTGATGGATCAACTGTCACTACAAGCAGTGATTTCACCAACCTACAGACTCAGTATGCCGCTGCGTCGCCACCTAATTCGCCTTCGCAGAGCGGTGCCGGTACTGCCACCTACCCATCGTGCCCTCAACAGAACTCAAGTTGGCTTGCCTCCAATACTCTTCCTTCCACGCCCAACTACGCTGCTTGCCAGTGTCTCGAAAACAATCTCAGCTGTCAATTCACACCTTCGACCAGTAACTACACAGCAATCGTTGGATCGCTGCTAGACTACGCGTGCAGCCTCGTCGGACAGTCTGGCGGATCTTGCAGCGCAATTTCTTCCAACGGGACAACAGGACAATATGGCGCGGTATCTGGGTGTGACCCTAGTAAGTTCATGATGTGAGGTCGCCGCACAGCGCAAGCCCTGATCATTTCTCGTAGCCGTAATGTTGTCCTATGTGATGAGCGACTACTACATAGCAAACGGGGCCAACGTTCAATCATGTAGCTTCGGTGGGAACGGGACCGTCAATAACAAGGCACCATCCAGTGCCAGCGCTGCAAATACCGTGTCATCGTCCTGTCTCGCGAGTGCTTCGGGCACGTCCGTCCCCACACTCCCTGCAGGAGCCCCGAGTCCTTCTGGGTCATCATCGAGCTCGGGTGGCGGAAGTGGTAGTTCGCCTAATGCCGCATCAGTTGTTCTCGCTGATGCCAGGACCCTCATGGGCATGGGAGTTCTTGTTGCAGCTGGTATCGCTAGTGGGCTCTGGACCATAGCTTGAGGACTTTTATCGAAATTGGTTGACGTGATGAACTTTTGTATAAATGGATGGTTTTTTTGGAGTACTGTATATCCATTGGTATACTACCACAATACTACCTTTAATATTTGTAGATTTAAATTCTGAAAGTTACGCTCCTTTGACGCTCCTTCGCTTCTACGTGTGTTTGAACATGTTTTGTCTAAGTGTGGCAGAATTTGTTTGTTTATGACATGTTCTGTTGATCTCCTCTCAGAATATTTTTGCACCAAAACCTCCAAGATGGCTGCATCACCGCTAGCAGTGCAAGACACCAATGACAAATGGGGCTTCGGTGAAGACCCAGATAACATGGGACCTATGTCCAGTGCTGACCCCCTCGTCGACGACGCGCCTCTGGCAGCAGACGAAACGACTTCCGGGCAAATGGCCAGCGGCTCTGGTCATAAACGTACCTCCAGCGGTGACAATGGCGTTTCTGGCAGCAAAACCGACTCCGGTCGCGAAAAGTTATCCAAGGTGCTTAGGTCTCCTCTTATTCTTGTTGAATCCTCCGCTAGCTTGGATCTCTACCGCCTGCGCAATGATCTTGTCTCCAGACTATGATACTGGGCGATTAGTTGGCTCTGCGACTAAGCGGCTTGCCACACCTGTCCCTGGTCGCTAAACCCTCACGTCGAAATTTTGCGTGCAAATTCCTCTGTTCGCTGGTCTTGCCCTTGTCTTCTCGCTGTTCTGATTCGCTTCATTGTCTGGCCTCATGTTGAACACATTGTGCTGCACAGCCGAACAAAGTATACATTGGCGGTTTACCAGACCATACACGCCAAGAGGACCTTCAAAGTTGTTTTGGAAAGATTGGAAGGATCACACACATCGAATTGAAGTACGTTCTTTGATTCCGCTTGAGGAATTGGTTTTTATTCAACGTCTGTCATGTAGAATCGGTTACGGTTTTGTCGTAAGTTATCACTGCTTATAGTTGCATGAGTGACTTCATGAAGGCTCGTGATAGGAATTTGACAGCCGTGAGGCTGCCGAAGAAAGTGTTGCCAAATATAATGAAGGTTACTTTATGGGCAACAAAATACGAGTGGAGCTTTCCCACGGTCGCGGACGCGCTGCCAGGCGCTCTGACGATCCCGGCGCATGCTTCAGATGCGGTGAAATTGGTCATTGGGCCAGGTACGTAGTTGATGGTCTCGGTCATTTGTTGCTAACAGCTTTACAAATAGGGAATGCCCTCGTTTACAATCGTAAGTTCTTATCTTAACAATCCTGTCAAGACTACTCACTTTTAACCAGGCGTCCTCCTAGGGGTGCTTCTCACGAGGTGGGGTTGATTGAACGATTACCACCTAGGGATTACTTGCCTCCTAGAGATTTTGGTCCCCCGGCGCGATACCCTCCTCCACAGGATGCGAGGTATTATGATTATCCGCCGCCGGCTCCTGGCAGAGATTTTCGGCGTCCCCCCTCGCCTATAAGGGATCAGAGAGATTATTTAATGGGGCCGCCTCCACGCCCGCGCGACTATGATGATTATAGAGTGAGGGGACCTCCGCCGCCACCTCCTTCCCGGTATGATCGCCCATATGACAGGGATGCAACACCGAGAAGCTATCCTCCACCAAGGGACTTTGACCGGTATGAAAGGCGTCCTCCACCAGATGATAGGTACCCTCCCACGAATTCGAGGCCTAGGACACCTCCTGGTCCCCCTCCTCGCCGCGATGATTACGATAGACCACTCCGGTATGGCCCGACTTCTTGTATTGTGGTTGAAGTCTCATTATCTCCAAGGGATTACATTCCTAGGCCACTTACACCACCCCCACGCCAATCGGACTACCCTCGTTCTCCCGAGCAGCCTCGCTATCGGTGAGTCCTTGATTGCATCATGTTTTCATAATTCCTCATGTAGCCAGAAGTCGCCGCTCAATGAGTCCTCCACCCCGCTCTGCGCATTACGATGCCTACCCTGGCGCCAATGGATATTCTGGCGACAGGTCTGCTCCTGACAAGCGTGTCAGAGACTATCCCCCTCGCCGTGACGCCCCGGAAGTTGGCTATAGGAGAGCCTAACATGTTTTTTTCGCTCGGCAACTTTGTCTGTCGTTGAAATTATCTATATCATGTCTTGCTTTGTATATCTTTTATGTGCTTACGTGTATCTTTCTTGTTTGTTTCTTTCCGTTCGCCACTCCGCTTGCTTTATTTGCACATTGGCAGATACAAACTCATCTTGGTTTAGATTATAATAGTGATGCTCATCGTTGCTCTGCTATTAACCAGTGCTCGCTATGGTGGAAAGACCAGAAGCCCACCCCTGCTTCTTTTGTCAACGAACGCGCCAAGGTCCAAGACATTACCCTGTATATGCCTGTATATGATAAGCCTGAACTCAAGCCGCAAACAAAACTTGGAGATGTATGCAATTTTATGTATGCTATTACATCTATTCGATGTGTTGGTGCTAAGTTATAACCAACTGGACCTGTCTGCACTAAGTTGAGGTATATATAGATTCTAATTGGCGCCAACACTCTCGACAGTTGAAGGTCCTTAGGACCTCTTCAATCGAGAATCATAGAGTCCATATCTTTACTGCAGCATCGCGTCCGCCCGACACGAGGTACCGGTCCATGTATCTTATGCGCTCGACGGGTTGCGTATGGCCGTTCGTGGAAAGAGACGAATGTTGCATACTCGTGCGATTGTAGATCTGCAGACAGAGTCAGCATTTAGCAATACTCACAAACAACCAAAAGGTCCACCTTCACGCCATTTTCACCAGTAGCAGCAATAACTTTGCGGGTGTCGAACTGCAGCGCGGTCACAGCATGATCATACTTGAGGGTTTCAAATGTGCCGCCTGTCCTGACGTCCCATATCTTAGGACACACATTAGAACATCACTGGTAAAAGAAATCCAACGTGCATACCCGTATTGACTTGTCGAGACTGCCGCTGGCAATATGCATCTCATCGAACTGAAGACAGGTCACTGGGCTAGTATGCCCCATTAACGTTCGGTGGGCCTGTCCCGTCCGCACTACAGATAGAACTTTAGGGTCAAATGCGGCAGAAATGACCAGAACGACTTACTGTCCCACATTCGTACCGCCCCGTCCCCGCTACCGCTCACAAGTCCATAACCCCAGAACTGGACCCCACCCACGAAATCTTCGTACATGTCCCAACTACCGTCTGCGGAAGGAGGTGTAGGAACGGCGAAGTGCCCCGCAGAAGCGACAGCACTTGGGAAGAGGTGATTTGGTATGCCATTACCTGGTATAGTGGGCTGTGGATGGGAGATGGCCCATAGGATATCCATTGTCATGACACACTGTCCAGTCGCAAGATCCCATTGACGAAGTGTCTTGTCCGAAGCACCAGTGACCTGCATGCGCAGTGAGACGACATGAAGCTGAAGAACGAATGAAAGATATTTACCAAACACTCATCCTCAAAGTAAAGTGCAGTGACAGCCTTACTGTGCCCTTCAAACAACCTGATGCACGGTCCAGTCTGGTCAGCCGTGCCTGCTTCACTAGGTTCACTCGACCGAATTCCATTCGGCTTTTCGACGAGTTCCCCGTCATAAGCGGTACCCTCATCCTCCTCCGCAACATCGGCAAGACTATCTCTCTCCCAGTCGTCTTCATCTACCAACCGAAGGTCCCAAAGGCGCACGCTACCGTCCTCTGCGCCGGTCAAGCAAAGGTTGTCCTCAACTTGTATGCACTTGACGGCACCGCGATGCCCACGCAATCGTCCGATTTCAGAGCCTGTCATCAAATCCCAAAGCCGTGGCTGGGAGTCTTCTTGCGATGCGCTCACAAGCGTTCCGTAAGGTTCGGAGAAGTCGAGGGCGGTGATTGGTGTGAGGTGACTTTCTAGGGTCTGCAACCAATTAGACGGATTTCCAAGGATGAGATTGGATGCTGAACTCACCATAAATGCTACTCCTGGCGGGAGCTCGTCATGTTCTGACGGTAAGAAAACAGGACCTTCAAGACATGATAAATATATGCAAAAGCCAAATTTGTAACAAGCATACCTCTCCGCCGCCGTGAAGGGGCGACATGAGGTACCGGTGCGGTTTTGATATTGTCACTCTGGCGGAAGGCAGCTTCCTCGAATTCTATTCGTTCCTGCACGCCCCCGACTGTCTGTAGGTCAGCGAAGGTTGGTATGCACAATTCAATTGACTCTTACGCTCATCATCCAACTCCAACTCATCCTCATGCAATTTTAAGAGGTCCTGTTCCAACCTCTCTCTTATTGAGTCCAGCGCTTTGATTTTATTGTTAATTTCCACAATTTCACTGTTAATTAGGCTCTGCACCACGTTAGAAAGGTCGGGATGTGAAACAGAGAAACATACCCGTCGAACATGAAGATTCTCCTTGTCAAGTAGTATCTCCTGGGTCTGTCGCCGAAGTTCGTCTTTGCCAAGTGCCTTTGCTGCACTAAGGCTCTCCCTGCCTCGTCTTTTCCCCTTTCGTTTCCCTCGCTCATCAAGACGTGAAACCACCACCACATCTTCTTCACTTGCAATACTTCTCTCCTCTTCATCTTCCATCATCATCCCTCTCGCACTCATCCCGAGCTTTTTCAACCCAATCCTCGGAGTCTCAACATTCCGCATCTGTTTGCGCCGTGTCCGGTTTTTCTCCGAACTCGGAACAGTGGCATTGAACCCGCGAAGTAAGCTCACGTCAGACGCAATACCCTCCGCTTCTGGAATCTCAGCATCCAAGAGCTCATCCGTTGCCTCGACGATCTGGAGGTCTCGTGATGTGATGCGGCGGGAACCGAGGGTCAGACGCATTGGGGCGCGTCCGAGGGTTGCAAAGTCCAGCCGAGAACCCCCAGAAGCTGAGGCACCAAGAGAACCTCGCGAACGTGAAGACACTGTCGCTGCTGCGTTCATCATACGGGGAGTCATTATTACCGGGGCGACTGGAAAGAATATATTAAATGATTGAGATGAATAGCGCCGGGTGTTGCTCACGGTCTGTAAGAATGCGCGAGGTGTCTTTCTTCTTGTTATTGAAGGGCGCAAAGAGGGTTTTTGACACCAAGTCCATCTTACTGTGGACTGTGGACGGTTCCGGGTCCAACGCTGCACGGGTAATGTCTGGCCGGTCGGCTGACTTTCCCTTAAACTTTGAGGACATCTAGTCGCATTCCGCACGAAAGCGAAGGAAGGGGGAACTGAGTGGGTTGATGAAGATACTTATGCGAAGGAGAGCAAATTGCGAGCTTTCTGGTTCTGAATATCTCAGCTGCCGCAACGACTTGGCTGAAATTCACACGCTCGACAGACAGCATTACTTCAGGCACATATAGTATACAACAACAGAAGTAGTGCTTGCAGTCTATAATTAAAAAATATTGCTACAAGCTGTGTTGATTGAGTAGCATGCGTCGTACACTAATTTTTCTGTCGACCTCAAGACCAATGAAAATCGAGAATGAGATCAAAGCCATATGGATTAAGGTCATATTCGAGTGGTCGACGAAGGGGTGGCGGCGGCGACGTCGGGGACGGCTCGGAGTTGGAAACTAACGTCGTTGTCGTTGTTGCTGCTGTTGGCGGTTCCGTATCTGTGATGGATGTTGTAGCTTGAGCCTCTGTTTTACCGAACATTGAACGAAGCGCTGATAATGTGGACTTCTGGGAGGGTATGACGTGTACGGAATGATTTGCCGAGGAATGCGTCTCCTCAGGTGATAATGTTTCTTCGTCGGCGTTTGGTAGCTCCTCTGCTCCGGTGAGCTTCTCCGTACGATCCTTCATTTGCTGCACCATATCTGCAGCCAGTTTCTCCACACTTTCCTTCTCCCATTTCTGCATATCGTATGATTCGAAAATTCCCGAAGCAAAATCGCACCAGCATCTGTCATTGACGCGAATTATGGGTGGAGTGTGTTCGCGCAGGTCGAAATTGGGTGGTAAGGTTGCTTCTAATGCGTCATAAAAGGTGGTGATAGTGGAGGACCATGGAATTGAGAGGCGCGTCTCCGATGGGAATGACTGCCAATAACATGATGACAGAAAGAGAGCTCCAAGAAGTACAATGCAGTAGAAGCTATGAACATGTCAGTATCACCTGGACGCACTCATAACACAGCACCTTACCATGGTTTCGCGTGCAAAGCTAATGAAAACAGGAACAGCACCAAAAAGTATGGTTGAGCAGTTGGGAGAGGCAAAAGTAACAGCGGTAGGAACCACCTTGTGCACCTGTTTAACATAGAAATCACAATTAATGAGGCATTCTTCTTTTGCTTCAGTAACTCACCACATGAATGATAATTTCTGGCTTGTGCTTATGTACAAGCGCACGCTGGCAAATGCGTGACTGGTCATGAAATCCTTAGACGTCACAACTCGTCACAACAAGTACTCTTACGCAATGATCAATCCAGATCTCAAGATGATGTACAGGGCATCGATATCAATATAAGGTCATAAAAATTATTGTTACAGCGGGTAGATGTGTGTGCTCTAAAGTGCGCATGGCACTAAGTAATCAGAACTTGAAAGAAGGAATACTTCTTGTTCAAGACGTGGCTCGAGATGCGAGGATCATAGTGCTGTTCCTCGCTCGAAACTGGCCCGAATCTCCGAGGTATATTTATCGTAGTATCGTGCAATCTGTTACTCGTCAGCTCATATTTTCAAGGATATAAACAAATGCAATGACGCACCTTTTTGTTGAACACCCGATTCCGCTCGTTGATATAAGTAATATCGCCTTCATCCTCATTGAGTCTCTTTCGGGAGAATTTGCCTTTTTTGTCGATGCTACAGTGCGATGTCAGTGCCGCAAGGGAAACCAGGGAGTGAAACAACTTACTCTCTGTTGATCTTGCCAACCACTCTATCAATGGCATCTTCAGTAGGTTTGTTATCAGCATAAAGCAGAGTATTGGCATCTCGGTAGAAGCTCTCTGCAGCCATCCGTTGTTCAGCAGATGGGACAACCTAAAAATACACAAGCTCAGTAATACGATATAATGAAAGGGTCGGCAGCATTAACCTGTCCGCCTGAAGGATCAAAGGCTGTGAGAGCAGATGAACTGCTCCCAGACTTGGCAAGCGAACCAGGCGCCAACCCCAGTACAACTTCTTTTTGTCGGCTGTATGCAGCAAGGTCTGGTTTAATTAGGTCCAGATCCTTCTTGTAGCGCCGTCGAGCCGCATGAGCATCGTCTACACAAGACTTGAGCATGAGTGACCTGATGCAATGAAGACCAAAGACACCGCACCATGAAACTCGTAGTCTGCTCTTCGTGCTTTCCTTGCTTTCTTCTTTTCCCAATTATCATTCTCTTCTATCGTCCATTCCCAATTCTTCTGCCGTTCCACGTCCTCCCCCCGATCCTCGGCTTCAGCTTGTGTGCGCAACACCTCCGCAAGTTTCCGCTGACGTTCTAGCCGTGCAGCATCCCTCACTGTCATCTTTGCTCTAGCAGACTCCTCAATGAGTGAAGCACGATTGGCTTTCGTAGATGAACGCTGTGGTAAAGTGAACGATAAGTACGAGGCAAGCATGACCACTCACCATCTTGGCTCTCAGCTGCTCCAATTTTGCTTTTCTTTCATCCATCGTTGTCGTGGCTTCCTCCGCTGCCTTCTCTTCGCCATCTAATGAAGACATTTGTTAACCTGCCCAACCCCAAAATGTCTTTTTGAGATCGTCTTCATGTTGGTTGTGGAATGTGGAAGGCGAACTCACGTGACCTTGTGTGGCTACGTTTGCCGATCTAGCCTCGCATATTACTTGAGAAAACTAGATGTTTCTTCGTCTTTCTCCCTGATTCGAAGGCAACGTTTTTCATCTTTTTCTCAAATTTACAACCATCCAAGACGCGATGACAACTCATCCTGAAGTTCTATGGGCTCAACGTAGCAGTGATTCTGTTGCTGACAAGGTATGTCTTGATTCTCATCTTTGATCGTTCCTGTACTGATGATCCACTCCGCGATTGCGCGCCAGAACATCGTTTGGTTGACCGTGAACGTGCCAGACATTGACAAAACAAGTCTCCAATATGAACTGACGTCTACCGGGATTTCTTTCAAAGCAACGTCGACAACGTAAGTCAGCGCTCTATATTAACCCTTTGGATTAGTGGCTCTAACACTATCCACCGACATCAGCGACAAGAGAGCATATGAGTTCTCGCTCCCGTTATTTGATGAAGTAGACACAGAAGTATGTTTATTTATCATACTATCCAAGTACGCGCCACTGATCGTCTCTTAGGCGTCTCTGAGCACATTGAGCTCGCGCTCTTTCACGGCGGTGCTACGAAAGAAGGCCCTCAAGGCTGAATACTGGCCACGACTGACAAAGGAAAAGACAAAGCTGCCATTTGTCAAGACTGATTTCAGCAAATGGGTCGATGAAGATGAGCAAGACGGCGCCCCTTTGGAAGAAGATTTGGGCGGTATGGGAGACATGGGTGGTATGGGCGGCATGGGAGACATGGGCATGGGTGGCATGGGTGGTATGGGCGGTATGGGTGGCATGGGCGGTATGGGTGGCATGGGCGGCATGGGTGGTATGGGCGGTATGGACTTCAGCAAGGTGGGTCACACCTAAAAACATCTACATCATACTGATCACAACAATCGTTCAGATGATGGCTTCCATGGGCGGAGCTGCCGGTCCCGGCCCATCAGGCACAGATGAGCCCGCTGACTCTGATTCTGATGATGATGGCCCACCCCCTCTTGAGGATGCTGAACCCAGTGCATGACCGATAGAGTAGCCCCTAAAACCGGAAAAGTTGTACGCTGTAGATGCGATCCTGTTGATTGTTATTGCCAATGAATCTGCTTATTGCACTATCATTCTTGCAAATCCGGGAATAAATAGGTTAACGTGTGCGCGGGAAGAACATTGTGTACTAGTACTAGAGACATCCCACCTATTGATAATACCAATCTTAGGTAGCAACCAGTGAAGGATTCATTTCTGTGTACTATTGACTATCATGTCAAGCTCAAGATCGACCTGGCTTATGCTCGTGCTACCCGTACGTGTTTCATGAGTGCCGTAGCCCTTTAAAGTTTAGATACACCACAAATTTTGCGATTGTTCGCGTTACATGCGTGACTTATCAAGGATTTCTTAACCAAGTGGTCAGCGTTGATTCAGTACAATAATTGTACCGCAACAAGTTGATCAGATTCGTTGAACTTCAGCAAATCATTAATCAACCATGGAGCCCAGCAGCACTGCTGAGCTCAGACGATGGCTCACTACTTATGGCGGTTTCATTCACCCATTCGTCTCTTTGTCCCAAGGTGCTCGATCTAACACGTAGACACTTTGTATGCTTTCCACCGTTTAATTTCACCGTCAGACAAATTCGGACTCTCTGCCATCGCGCAAGACACTATCGATGCTGACTCTACGATCGTATCTTGCCCATTTTCACTGGCCATCGACCTAGAGTGTTCTCTGCATGCTCTGACAGCGTTATTTGGCGATTCGACTCTCGTTGACCTGCAATCGTGGTCGGAAAGGCAGCTTATTTGCACTTACATATGCTTACACTGGATCTTCCCCGATTCAAGGTGCGTTGAACATCATCTCTTTGCGTACGTATTTGATGATCATATATTACAGTCCAATTCCCGATGTCCTTCGACATCTTCCTTACTTGAAAAGCCTGCCACCTGCGGACGCACTGCTAACGCCCCTTCAATTCACGTCATCTGAACTCGAGGCCTTCCGAGGAACTAACATCTATGGCGCTACCCGCGATCGTCAGGAAAGCTGGAGTGCTGAGTGGAATAAATGTCGAACCTTCATCCACACTATTAGTGCGGAATGGGCTGAAAGATACACTTGGTACGCGCTTCCCGTGCTTGTTTTTTCCGCCTACCTCAAACCAGATCAGGGACAACTATCTAAGAGCATCGACGTATCTTTCAACCCGCGCATTTCCATCCACGCTTCTATCTCGATCTCCTACGCTGCAGACCACCTCCTCGAGTTATCCATTCATGCTTCCGGGCGTGGATATCCTCAACCATTCTCGTGGACAGCCTGTTTCTTGGTGCACATCGTATCCGGAAGGAAGTACGGAAGAAAGGGATGACTCGGCCACCATTTCTATCATTTCGCATACCAAGACGCTTCATGGCGAAGAGGTCTTCAACAACTATGGGCTCAAAGCAAATGACGAACTGATCCTCGGATATGGCTTCTCGCTCCCACAAAACCCGGATGACAAAATTACGCTACAGCTTGGTGGGTCCTCCAACAAGTGGGTAATCGGTCGTCTTCCAAGCGGTGCGGAAGGACTCTGGAATGAAGTGAGGCGATTGGTGGCTGAAACCCCGGAGGAGATAGGGTATGAAGACGATTTAGAAGCAGCACAGCTGTTGGTAGAAATGGTTCAGAAGAAGTGCGATTTACTTCCCGATCTCCCGGATGAGAACGACGCGGACATACGCCCGGCGGTGAGACTGATGCTCAAACATTACCTAGAAGGTGGGTCGTAGGGAAATTTATTACGAAGTTTCCTGACATTGTTTGCTAGGGCAACGTGACATTCTTACTTCATTGAAGTTGCACTTTGAGAAGAGGCAAGAGGCTGCAGTAGAGGCCGCAAGGGATGAAGGTATTGAATTAGTGTTTGATGATGAATGAATGTAGAGAACTTTTATTGCGGGTGCACACCAAGGCTTATGACATGTAGTGATATAGAACAAAGATATGTAAGAGGACAGTGCTGTGAACGTTAACATTCAGACCTCGAAGTTGGATGGTTTCTCATCAAGTTGCAAGTCTGAAAGATGCAACAAATCGGGATCTTTTTGCGGCTTAAATGCAATATTAGCTTGCTCATGAATACCAAATGAAATCGCACTGAGGTTTTCCAGTGGTGGTTACGGGTAAGAGGCCCATTGAAAATTTGGATAGGGGTAAAATCCAAAAGTAAACGATGTATTCAGATGACATAATGTGTTCCGAGACCAGTGCATTGACCACTAAATTCAAATTGAAGTATACGCTTGGCATATGTCAAGAGGTCAACGTTTCGACAATTGAGAGGTGAGCTCTTGAGCCGTAACTTGACCAGTATTTTGATTCAATTATTACATCCAGGAAGTACGTTCACTTCCCAGCGCAATTTCATCTATTCGCTGTTTTTTCCACCCACAAGTGTTTGACGTAGACACTCTACATGAGTGCGACCATTGCTTTCCACAATCTAATCCGTGTCAAGCGATTTTCGGACCCTTTGCAATTGTGCTCAATCTATACAAATAGTGTTATATCTATTCTCGCTGACTGCGTGTCGTGGCGAATTGAACTGCAGCTGTAATGACATTCTCGTTTCATTGAGATCGAACTTTTTGAAGATATCCGATAGAGGCTGCGAGTGAGGTCCTAGGAAGCCAATTGAAGTCGCGTTTGGCGATGTCTGTGAGTACCAAACACCTTATCCCTCGAAATTCTGTACCGGGCCTCATGAAGTTGTACTTTGAGAAGAGACAAGAGGTGTGTGACTGTTGCAAAGAGTGGTTTCCCACTTAATCACAAGCAGCTGAAGTTCCACGTAGATTCTCTGCTGCGCGCAAGACTTGGTGATAACTTCCCTGAAAATGGTGTCAGCAGAAACTGGTCTGATCGATTTGTTCAGCGGCACTCCACTGATTTGGGCCGCTATTGGAGTACCTCGTTAGATACTGCTCGTGGTCGGACAGTCAATCCAAACACGAATGCACAATGGTACAAACTTCTAGGAGAGACGCTTGAAGAGAAGCAAATTGAGCAGGATTGCATCTGGGCTGCCGACGAAAGTGGCTTTCAGCCAGGACAAGTATTGAAGGGGCGAGTTATTGGAGCAGCGCATCAGAATTTGCAATATCAGCAACGATCGTGAAAATATAATATCACAGTCATGGTAACGATCTGCGCTGATGGTAAAGAGATTCCTCCTACCTTAATCTACAAGGGCCAATCATTTTTGACAAATTGGCATCAAGGTAACACAATCAATGCCTTGTAAGTGTCCAAACTATACCATCTGCTATGTCAGGACTCACCTACATCCAGTGGAGTTTACTTCAGTATTTTACCGGAATCGAGACTGCCGTATATCGTATGGCCAAGTTGGAGGTTGACGTATTGAGTTTATTTTTTTCTCAGTGGAATTTCAGTGCCTCCGGTGTTCCAAAGGCTTCTTCTATATTCCTCATTGCACCGTGCAATGTAGACACATTCTCTGTGATACTGGCATTTCATTCCTCAGCTTCTCCGTTAGTGACCGCCGGAGATATTCCAAACATTGCTGTTGCCGACACGGCGACAAGAAGTCGCACTCAAGTCCTGACAGACGGCTGGTTCGGGCAAGGACGCTGGCATACTAGTTGCCAGCATAGCTGATGCCGTCGTATCTTGTACTGTCCAAGTTGGAGTCGGGAGTGTAAGACCCGCCGTCGACGATAATACGGGCAGCTTCCGATAGCTATCCCATACACGCAACCGCTATGGATACTGCTTGCAAGCTCGGGAGTCTTTTTGCATGTTACTGATTATGTAAACAAAAGTCGATGATGACCCTAACGCCACAGGGGCTCCGGAGGAGACTATCTCCGAGAACTCCGTTATACCAAAACGGGTTGGGGCGATTGACGTCATGGACATTCCGCCCGCACATCCGCGTTTGTATTGGCATCGCATCGTATAAGTCGAAACTTGGCTGGTCGTTTTCTGCCCACTTCATTTTTTAATTGCACATCATCACTATTGCAATTGCCGATTATCAGGTATGTCTGATATCTCCCAGTCTTTCACATTTCTCACCTCCCGAGTCACTGGCAGTATCAAATTGTCAACCATGGACCAAATTCACATCACTATAAATTTTATGGATTTCCCTGCCGAATTACTGTTGAACATCCTTGGTCACCTAGACGTATACGATCTGGTCCGAGCACGCAAAGTAAGGACAATTTTTTGTGCCTAAATCAGTGCTAATGAAACGTCTCCAGATATGTAGCGACATTCGACAACTCATCGACTCTTCCTCTGAGTTGCAATACTCGATTGATGTTCGATACTTCAATGCGATTCCGGCCTCGTTGCCTGACTGCAACATAGCCGTTGCAACACGTCGCCAATTGCTTCAAAAAAGCGAAACTGCATGGCAGAAAGCCGAATACTCTCAAAGAAATTCCATCCCAATGTCTTACTCTCCCGACAACTACCGTTGGTCGTGCGGTATTCTTGGAATCCCAGCTAAATCTCTCGAACAGATAAAGTTTATCCAGCCTGCACTATCAGACAGCGACACCCACACCACCAACTTGCGACAACGCAGCTGCAAAATTGACAGCACAGCATTCGAGGGTTATAGTTTTTCGCCCGCACAGGATCTTGTGGCTATCCTTTCCAGAGCAGCCCGTGGGTGAGTGCTTTCTTGAATCTGTTGATGGGCTATATTGACGGCAACAGAGAGAATCATGCATACGACGTCACTTTCAGATCGCTTTCAGAGGACAAAGTTCATCCTGAAGCTGCATTCCCCCTCGTGAAAGCACTGGACAATCAAATTGATTCAGAGCTCTTTAACTCCCCCTACACGCAAACCATGATCTTCGGAGACTATTATGGCTTGTTCTGCAAATATGCTCATAAAGCGGATGGTGGGCTAGTCGATTTTTTGCAAATTTGGAACTGGAGGTCCAAGGATACTTTTCAGGTGAGTCAAAATCTTCTGTTTTGCTGTGACTTACGACCAAGCTGGACTTGCAGTGCCTCGAAATTTTTGACGTGGATTGCGAAACGATGAATTTTAGTTTTCTAACGAACAACAGGTTTCTTGTCGCCAGTGCAAGGGAACTAATGTTGTTTTCCCTTGACATTGTTGATTCGGTCAATGCGATCCGGCTCATTGCCAAATTCTCCTTCCCTGCATTGCAGGACCCCTTTGTTTTTCACTACATCACCTTCAATCCTATTCCATTCCATGCTAGCACTCATAACCAGCTCATCGCTATCAATATGTGCATGTCGGCACCCACGACCACCAAATCCCCTTATTTCACTTTCTATATCGAGCGGGACACTGTCTTGGAGCTAGAATCTACCTACATTAGCCGTTATGGAGAAGCAAGCCGGAATTCTCCTAATCTGCCTTGGTCCGCCTGGGGCTCAAAGTACACCCGATTCTTCGAGAACTCGTACAGCTCTTGCATACACCGCATCTTTGGATTCCGTACTGCGGAGTTGGTCGGCGACCTCGTCTCTCGTGAAGGGGAGCTACAGCCGCGACTATTATGCATTCGCGATTTTAACCCACATCGGGTGATGGACTTCAAGGCTGGCAACACAACTGAATCGCATCAACGGCTTGTCGAAGGTGAGACACCAAATTCGGCCCTTTTCTTGCAACCACTAGGACCTGGTCTCCCATATCTCGAGACGATTTCTCAGGAAAAGTTCCTTGCAAGTGATATGACCATGGAAGCAAACAGGATAATGTTGTTATCCCTCGAAGTTGTGAGTCATCATCGGACACCGATTGTGGATATGGCACTTATAAAAACGCAGGGAGAATTGCATAATGTTTCACAGAGCATCGAAATGCTTGATTTCGAGTAATCATTTACCGTACCAAATCTTTATATAATATACTTACAATATTTCAATATATTTGATTGAATCACACTTCATGGATTCCGTCGGAGATGCGTTTCGTGTTATCATCATATCATTCTTTCATCATCCTGGTCCTCGTAGCCAGATTGACCTGTTAAACAAGAAATGAACGTGCTTGTACTAATCGTCAAGTATGTTTTTTTTTGGTTACATCAATTGGAACTTACATGCAGCCTGGGGCCTGGCCAGATGAGGAGTGCTTCCAAGAAAACGGTTCACAGACACTGCGCAACGTTGTGCATGTTTGTCATCTGTTTTTTTTCTCGTCTACCTCTTTCAGCCTGGAACCGCTCACGGTAACGTTATCCGATCACGAATGCATTGCCTGGGGGGCCCTACCTTCTTACTTGCAACTGCAACCTGGAGTGAAATTCAAACCAGTCCTTCTGGTGAATCCTGCGACTCGTTCGTGTTCTCGGAGTAACTCGGCTTGGCCGTACTGCAACTCAGTCACGTGAACTGTTGTTATTTTTACCATTCAACTAAAACCATGGCAGTACTACTAGCTGTACTACAGTCTACCAACCACGGGCGTTATTGAGGGTCCTTCCAGTCCGATTTCCACACATGGTTTGGCCCTTGCTGGAATTATTGGAGGGGTTGCTTGGGTTCTTTGGTTCGTCCACACGTGCAAACCCGAGGCAAACGTCACATTCCCCACTTCTGCATCCGGATCAAATACGAACTGACCTTCAGGTGAGGAACTCAGTGACATTCACGCTTACCCAGCGCCGCAGGACTGATCGAAGAGGGTGAACAGAGGGATCATGCCACCACGTTAGACAACGAGGCATTACTCTGTTCAATATGTGCAAATCTGGATTTTTACCAGATCTTCCTTGATGGCATCCCGGAGACGGAGGACATCCCGCTCGATTATCTCTCGTCCATCTTAAAAAAATCCTACCAGTGCAGTTTCTGCCGCCTCATATCTTTTCATGTTCGGCGAACATGGATGTTGGACAAGTTTCCTCACGTCGATATCTCGGGAATCGAATGTAGGATGTTCACGAAACACTGCGGTTGTCTTCAGTTAGCCACTTATCCCCGATCCAAATTCCGTTGTTACCGCATCCACGTCACGATGGAAGGCATAGAGGACATTTGGAAGAGATATCCAGCTTTCAGGATAGCAGGTGCGCTTAACATTCACCTCATGCAAGAAGACGCTTTCAAGTTTAGAAGACCGACCGACCTTCATTGTCGCAGGATGAAGAACACTGTAGATATCAAAATGGTGAAGAAGTGGATCAAACTGTGCCACGAGTGCCATGGAGATATATGTAAAAGTCTCTTGAGAATAGGCGAACACGACAACAGGAAACTGCCGGGGTTTGTGAGAGTTGTGGACGTAGTGTTGATGGCCGTGGTTCCTGCACCTGCTGGTTGTCGTTACATCGCCCTCAGTTACATATGGGGAGGCATCGGTGCAGAGTATTGGACGACGAAGGATAATATCGCAGACCGGGGCACGCCTGGCGGGTTGAACACGGCAAAGCTCCCTGATACCATCACTGATTCGATTCTATTCGTTCGACAGCTTGGTGAACGTTACATATGGATCGATACTCTATGCATCATTCAAGACAATTCCCAGGACAAGTTTGCTCAGATACACAATATGGATCTTGTCTACGGCCTGTCTTATCTCACAATAATCGCTGCCGGTGGCACTACGGCTCGAGACCCTCTCCCAGGGTGCCGCCCACAAACCAGAACGCAACAGCATATTGAAGTCGTTCAAGGACTTCATCTCTATGCGGCACCTCCAAGACTTAAGGAGGCGCTTGCTTTGTCCGCATGGAATACACGTTGTTGGACCTATCAAGAGTGCGCACTTTCCCGTCGAAGGATATACTTCACTGGGCAGCAAGTCTTCTTTGAGTGCCAATTTGATGTCTTATGTGAAGACGTCATCGCTGAGAGCAAGTGTGACTCCACCAGTTTTCTCAAGTATTCACGGGCAGAATATTTCCCTCAGTCATTGGACTCTTTCATGAGTTACTTGACGGCCGTTAGACAGTGTACACGGCGCAATCTCACCGTGGAATCAGACATCGTCGATGCTCTCACCGGAGTGACAAATGCTTTGGCAAAAGCCTTTGGGCTCGGTGACCCAGACAGAGCCTTTCGCTATGGGATGATGTTGACGGACCTACATCACTCGCTTCTCTGGCAACACCATCCACACACACCTCGCACTCGTCGTTCGCTCCCTGATGGATGTAGTTTACCTTGGCCCTCTTGGGCATGGGCTACGTGGCGTGGTGCTATTGATTACATGTCGGAGCATCGGTATTTGGTGACCCATCCTGAGGATGCTTGGCTCGTGGACGACTTTGCCAAGCCTTCGGTGGTAGAAATGTTTGTTGATCCGTGGTACATCGTGGACCATGGTGGCACTATAGTGCAGCTCGATGTACGCAGGGTTTCCCGGCGGGTTGTTTTGATTCGCGAGACAGAAGGAGAGGTGCCCACATATTCTTCTCCGCGAGGGATTATAGACCCAACGGAGATGACCCCAGACATTCATCGAGCGCTCGACCCAGGCACTCTCATTTTCCGCACGACTTCTAGCCACTTTTCCATTGCACGGCGACGTGGTGAAGAATCGCACGCATCTATTCACCACGGTCTGTTCGACATTCTCTCCGGTTCCTCCCCTCCCACTTGGGTCGGCACTGCTGTCCTACCATTGGACGCTGCCCTGCCGACTTCCCTCGAATTCATCGTCCTTTCCCGTACCGGTATCAACGACGGGTACGACATAGAGAGGTTTGAGTATTACCACGAATGCTTGCTATATGTTATGGCGGTTAGTCAGAATGGAGGTTTGATGGAACGTGTTGGGTTGGGCATCATTCACGAAGCAGTCTGGATTGCTTCAGGAGCGGAGGAGAAGGTGGTGTTTCTTCGATAATGGTTGGCGGTGATAGTATGCCCATCAGGGAAGTGACGTGAAAATGGTAAAGTTTTGTCAAGCTTTACCTGATTTAAAATTTGTATAATATCTATCAAAATGATAGTTCACTAGAAAATGCTTTATATACC
>MU177892.1:1485541-1506810 GCA_016695465.1 Suillus americanus
TGTCTACTTTTGTCATTACATATAATCGCGTGAATTTTTGATCTGATCTTACCAACTACAACTACGAAAACCGTCGCCTCGGCGATTTCCTGATGCGCCCTCAGTTGTCTGAATCAACAATTCCACGTTCACCGTCCCTCGGGAAGGCTTGTTGAGACCCTAGCCCGAAGGGGGGATGTATGACTGACAGGATGCAGGGAACTGAACTGCAGGATCCATGCCGTCTGACGACAATTGCCATCACGGTCCGAGTCAATAATGCCGTCGCTTCTCTTCCTTCTTGTCTTATCATCCATGTCAGTCTTTGATTTGTAACAGCTATTGTACATTTGTGTACTGTAGATAGACTGAAAGTACGTCGGTGAATTTTCTGCGCCGCAACTTTGCAAACGTGAACCTTGGACTTAACCCAGGGAGTGTACTGTTCGCCAAAACCCGCAGCAGCGCAAGCGATGTCGCGATGCATAATAGGTCCAGGATACCCTAGCTAACTACTACGACCCGCGTCTGACCAAAAATGTATAACCTATGATTGCAGCCCAAGAATCATGAATGTCTCTAAGAAAATTAAATGCAGGTCCTAATGTGGGGTATAGATGAAAGCCATATGCTCAATAAAACTAATACAAATCAACAAATCATCACGATCAAGGTCGTGGACGAGGGGTAAACTTCATGAGGCATCCGTCTTTAGGGAACAAAGTTGCAATGATCCTGCAGAATTTGTTAGTGTGGTCAATGCGCGCGCGATGATACTCACTGGACTCGATCACTTTCGGGTGTAACATGGTGCTCCCAGTCCATCAACACGCTCGCGGTGGCAAGAACCAGTCCGATGTTCATCGTCGCGTACTCTATACCAACGCATTTGTGAGGACCGCTGCCAAAGACCAAGTAGTTCCTCGGGTTCGTGTTGGCGGGGCTGTTGGGATCGAGCCAACGGTCAGGGATGAGCTCGTCGTGGTCGGGGAAAACAGAGGGGTCATGCAGCGAGTTGTAGAATGAGGGTATCACCATGCTATTTGCAGGAACAGTATAATCATTAGAGATAGGGAAAGCCTTTGTCGTCCTGTAGGGAACCTAAGCGAAGGTATTTTAGAACAACACTATCAAATTTACACGAAGCACAAACCATGGTTACGGGAGGCTTGACACGCATGCTTTCCTTGACAAACGCCTTCAAGTATGGCATTTGATCGAGCATTTCAAGGGTGATTGGTTTTTCGACATCTCCAGCGCGAACGCGGTATTGTTCTTCCCTGATTTTGGCCAAAATGTCGGGATAGTCTGCCAAGTGCTGGAACCCGTAAATCAACCCACTACTCATGGCATCTTGCGACGCAAACAAGAACGAGAACACAACCATAGCCATCTCGCGGTCGCTGAAATCCTTACGGCCCTTGTATCCTGGGGCCTCCAATTCCTTGACCCATTCGTCAATCATGCATTCAGGCTCGCAGCCATTAGCGAGGGCGATTTTGGCCTTGGATGCAGCAAGCTCCAGCCACTTGATAGCGACCTTGCGGGCTTGTATAGCTCTGTATACTTTTGTACCAGGGATGGCCAAAGGGAAGTTGACGAGTTCGAGGGCTTGCGTGATGTCCCAGTATTTCTCGCTGATTTCAATAGCGCCGTGCTCGGGGATGTGATTGCCGCAGAAAACGCGAAGGGAAGTGATCATGTTGAGGTTGCGCGCGGTCATCATAATTGACTGTGGTGAAGGATCTTTCTGCGCGTCTGCAAGCCATTGGCTGAAGTGTTTGCGAGCAATCGCGTCCTGGATACCAATGTAGATACTGAAGTACGAAATTAAGAAAAAGGTACGATGGGAATTATTAAAAGTACTGACCTGAGAGCTTTACGGGTAAACAAAGTATTCAGGATTTTGCGATATTCGACGTGAGATTTCCCAGTCAGGAATACCCAATTGTCAGGCATGAGAATTTGCTTTGCTGAGTGCACAAGGCAAGGCTCAGCGTGAGTCGGAGAATTTAGTATTTTCCGTGCATACTCATTAGATGAAGCCATGACAATGAAACTGAGAACACGTTCAGGAGAGCAGTCAATCATAACCAAAGTCAGACCTACATGTTAAACACGCTAATAGCACTCAACGCGCCAGAGTTCCACTGTCTCATGTAGCCCTCCATGGTTGGTTTCATGGAGTCTGCAAACTTTCCGATGATTGGAATTGTCCATGAGTCGCCAGGCAAGTGCTTTTTCTTGAATCTGTAAACAGACTGTTCAAGCACGAGAAGAGCACCGACAACGGCAACGGTTGTATATAACCAGGTTGCAGACTGTGAATTAGAAATAACGAAAGATGGGATGGGAATATCAACGAATGAGTTTGAAGTGGAAGATGCTATAGGCGGTACCGCGGAGGAGGTGAACTGACGGATAAATGATGCCATGAGCCAATCAAGTGAAGTGGTGACCAGTCGTAATATTCGACTGTAGAAGGAATAAGCGTAACGAGCGTCGAATGCAAGGCTTTAAGGGAAAAACAAAACTTGCATGAATTTGATTGGCTGGAATCCAAAATCAGTCGATTGCAACCCTGGGAATGATTACCCGACCGTTAATTATGTAACTAGAAGACAAAGAGAAGACTCTACTCATTTCCATTTGGATTGACCATCATGTATTCACCAGGCCTGTGCATCACCTGGGCATGGTGAATTCAAAAGACTGCGTTTTCTTGGAGGATGTCGGTAGGAGAGTTGCGTGCCACTTATGCTGACAGTTGTGGCTACTTTAAGCTTATACTCCCCGAACAGATCCAGAGTCTCCATATTGAGACACGACACGAGGTCTGCATAGACTACATGGCGCTCCTTAAACCAATGCGAACGACATCTCCAAAGTATCTGCATGCCAGCCTTGCTTTGCTCTTACTATCATCCTTCATCTATAAAGGTCTATCACTACTGGCACATCCACAGCAAAGATGTACAACTGAGCAACGAAAATGCATAACACCGCGTCAAACGGTAAAGACAGTTTTTCTGAATCGGAGCTGCAAAGGTAGTTTCCCCTATCCAAACCATGATATCCTAGAAAGAAGGGAGTCGTTCCTTGCTGCCATGGCAAGCAAGGTTTGTGCTGTCCTTGCTTCCCAAATTTCCGAGGATTTCCACTTCCTCAAAGTTCTTTTATTGATGTAGGAACAACTATTCAAGCCGCCTATCTCGGCGAGAAAATGCTAGATGGTAGTATATCAGTCTGAACCATGCCAGCGTTACAGTACGTCCGTCAACCAAATTCACCTCTCACTGACACCCATCCTCGAATATGACCTTAGTCTCGGATGACCCCAGTTTGTGGCCGTACGTCAATGCATTTCGTCTTATCAGCTATTTTATAGGTGCGTGAACTCACTCGGATAATGATGGTGGTTTCTCATCTAAGCTTGATTGCGATCCTATTTCGCAGTTGCCTCCGTTGTCGCTGTGATATACGATTTTGGTGAGCAAGATAGTATCGAAGAACTACTTCCGGCATCTTATAGTATTTCCAGTCTTGTCATTTGGACAGGAGGTGAGTTGATACCATTACAAGAGCAACATCTTCACTCAGAATCGTTTCACAGGTTGATCTGATCTGGGTGAGCAAAGTCCCACATCAGAAGAATAACATCATAATACAATTGATTCGCGGCAGAACCAACGTTGGTCAATCGTGACTTTCTTATATCTCAGTGTAAGTAGCTTGTGTTATCAATACGATTTGCAAGTTGTCCCAACTTCAAAATATTCCACTAGGTGCGCTACGTTGGGATACCATACTCTGTGTATGTATGCAAGCCTACCAGTTGGCGCTGTGCTCATAAACCATCTCGCAATCAGCATCAGCATACTGTGTATGTCCCATCATGTGTGCCTTTTTATGTCTTCTGACCAGCGGCACGCAGCAAGTCTTTCGACATTCCTCGTGACAGATGCAGTGAGTCTTCTGTAGTGATGTATGATATTCCCTTTCAATTAACCGCGCTCCAATGTAGGGGTGAGTGAGATTCTTGATCAGCTTGTCGTTTTATTATATGACTGCAAACAGCTGTGGGTCTGTTTAGGACATTTGGTCTGCCAAGGCTAATCAATAACTGGGTCTCAGGCATCATCATGTCGTCGGTTGTAAATTGGGCGAGTTTTGTCGTAAATGCCATGCTGGGCGGTGAGCTCGACACCTCGGTGGTATCGATTTGACTGAAGCATTATGGAAGTCATAATGATCACTCGCTTACATGCCATGTACCAGCAATCCAAGAGGGTGCTTATATTCCTCGTTGTCACCTTCTTGGCCGTCACAATCGCCTGCGCAGTAATGACCGGAATATTGGATAAAAATATTTTAGGAGGTAAGCTCCAACTGTATTCGAAAGACTTAAGGGCACGAAACTCATCGGGCGGATTTCAGAGGAGCTTGTTTTATCTGGCAGCTACCAGTGCAATTTTGACTATCAGGGAAATGCTCAAATTCTGATCCCCAAGACTTGGATACTCGGTACTGTATGGGAGGTCATCGCACTGTGTCTTGCAGCCTGGGTTGCTGTAAAGCACTTCCGTCAACAACCACCGACAGGATCAATCATGGGGGATTGTTTCGCGGTGTTGATGAAAACTCACATGCTTTATTTTGCAAGGTGAGCTCATGATTTGAATTTGGTCATCATAAGTTTGGGGCTGAAACTCTGCGTGCATTAGCTTTGTCGCCAGTGCCTGCTTTCATCTCGGTTATTTCACTCTAGGGATGCAGGTAAGACGTTGACATCTGTATATGGCGCCTGTTCATTATTTCCATAGAACTCGTTGTCTGTGGGAGGTCAGGTTTATTCTGGCATGCTTACATTCTTTGGGCTCGTGCAACTGTTTGTGCTGGGACCACGTCTTATCCTCAGTGTCAGAGAGCTCAATGCTAGACTTTTGGACGATTACGATGAAGGGGGGACGGGTCCTACCATTGATTTTCAGATGCATGTACGCACGTCAACTGGTGATGGTGTGTAGGACGGGAGTGTGTATGAGGAGGCTAGGAAAATGGTGGGTACCAAGCCGTTGATTTGTCACTTTATATCTACCAAACGACCCTGATGACAAAACAACAAAAGCAAGGGCGTCATAGCTAGCTGAGATGCGCGTTCGGTGTACTCTTCCAGAAGTTCTAGATCCTCTTGTTCTGCCCAAATAGAACATCAAGTGATAACCTCCATCCCACCCAATTCCAACACCCTGAACAAAGTCACATCACCAGCTCTCACAGGATCAATTCCAATTACATCCACCCACCAAGCAACGTCTTTCTCTGCTTGCATTTGTGCATTAGCCCAATTTGCTAGGTGCTCCTTACAGGAGACTTACTTCGCCTCCCAGAACAAGTACGACACATCTAAACCAGAATTATGTTCAGTCAGATAGATGGGTGAGGACATTCCATTCTAAACGCTGTCCATGGTCTTCCGTGGTAACAACGGGATAGATGACAGAGAGGCTCCACTCAAGAATGAGGGAGACCTTGACAGAAACATCGATATCGGAGGGCGAGTATAGGTAAATGACTGGCTTTCTAACAACTCGCTGAGGCACTTGAACTTTTAGATTGATGGAGTCACCATCCTCGATGTTGTACGATCCGAAACTCCGGTTCGCGTACATTATTACCCCACGCAAAACTGCCCTGATAGGAGTGGGACAATGTCCCAATATCTGGCTAGCATCAGCAACAAATTTATCCACTCGCATTTCCTTCGAGATATTAGCAGTCTGAATCTCGCCAGATGGAAAAACGACACTGATTGTGACTATGTCATCATCCCTGCTATGTGGTCTCAACTTCAGTACTGAAAACACTTGAAAAATATTCGGGGTGCGTACGAGCTGTCCCGTGCCGATTGATTGTCAGGCAATGAAATAGCACAAGCACCAAACGGCAGTGGAACGGGAAATGTCATTTCCTCACGCTGAGTCACCTCAACGACGTTGAGCAAGTGAATGACAGTATCCCATATTTCAGCTGTGATGTCCGCATAATAGCCACCGGAAACATCGAGTTGATTGGTCTGCAACGTGACCACATCCACATCTCTCGGAATGCTTGGGAAATGTTGGCAGGCGGAGTCAAGCATGAGAGCCATCAAAGATTTAAATAGTTGTTCCGCACATTATACAACCTTTGTCGTTTAACCACGACCCGTTGTTTGAACATGTTTGAGAACAAGGAGTTGCGGGTCTCGTTCCGTCTTCCCCCAAAATGGTGTATCACTAGGAATAGGCATTCAGAGAGGTACAATGTTTAAAGCTTTCAAGTTAAGTACAAGTAGGGAGCGGCGACGCTGAGGTTGGAGTCTGTAAGCTATTAGTGGTCAGCATGGATTATTGTTTGTTGCGACCAAATCAACAGGGATAAATATACTTCTTGTACCTTCACGCACATGGCTGTGTGGAGTTCTGATATCTGGCTCGGACATCTCTTGTAATAACATATTCTCTCCGGAACTTGACAGTTGTGACGTTGTCAAACGTGCGTTCCGATCTGCAGGGACCCAGTTACCTTCGCGCATCTTATTACATTTTTCGGTCACAAAGACAAATGCCCAACAATCGGAATTGTCCCATTTGTTCAATGAACCTACAACTGTCGAACAAGGGAAGATACAGAAATAATTACTCACGTATCTTCGAGCGTACGCTCTGAAAATGACCGTTAAAAAGAAGAAAAAAATCATCGCGAACCTGGCGCCTTGAAAGCCTTCAACCACTCCATGACGAAAACAATCATCTGCCCATGGATTTTTCTAATCTCCTCAGGCTCATCACTGATATTCTTCAATCCGTACTCATCATAATGATGAACAGCGTCTACATCGACCGTCATCAGATGCACACACATATAGCAGTCAAGCTGTCGGTACGTACTTGGAATGATCTTAAAAGGTTGGAGGATCGTATCTTCGCGGTTAGCTGCGTAATCGCTGTGGGGCGTACAAGGTCTCCAAGGGTCGACTTGACATGGGGATTAGCATGTTGCGCCCAAGTAAACACCGCGATAGAAAAAACTCACCCTCGCCATCGATGATCGCTAGCCTGTTAGCAGCAATCGCGAAATCACCCAATGCGTTCACAGCAGTAATATTGGGCATGGGGGGTACAATAAAGTACTTCCCTGCTGGATAAGCCTAGTCAAAGTCCATGTGAGTCCCGCTGCTTGCGCGAACCGATTCCGACGCACCTGTCTGCAAATCTTCGACGAGTATTCTAGTGTTAACAACTTGGAGACGATTCGTGGGTGGGCTGGGTCGGGAGGGGAGGTCTACAATGAAAGTATGCATGCATTCATAAACCGCTCGAGAAAAGCGCACATTTGACGACTCACCGAGAAGTAGCCCCATTCTGTGCAAACTTGGAACAGCCACAGCCGCCATTCCTGGTCTAAACCAGTGGCGAGAAAATTGCTATCGTTGTAGGTACCGAAACACTGTTTGTTTTCTTCGTTAGAAAACATTCGACACACGACGATGGGGCTTACATCCTCGACAGTCGTGTCGCATCGCGAGACATAGTTCTATTGATGCTCAGAAATCATGTTCTACCAGTCAGATTCGACGGTCCTTACCTCTTTGATGTATTGAGCGTAATTCAAGATGGAGACGTCGAGCTTGATGCCACCAGGAAGATGAACGAGGCGGTCTTCATGACCGACGGGTAACGACGAAACACTACCCTTTTCAAGGATAGGCTTGTCCAAGAAAGCACAGAACTCGTCAAATTTGGTGCTCCCTACAGCAGGGTCCCAGACTTTCGCTTGCCAATAACCAAGAGGAGCCTAGTTTTTGCACTGTCAAACACACGCGGACGATTCGTAACAGGTTAGACGTACCTCCAAAACAGAAACGAAATCATCGTCATGCGCGAGATCCTCCAGACCAAACAATGACTTTATATATCGCTTTGCATAGGGCACACCCAGGAGGGCATCGATTGTCAGGGTGGCATGCTCGAGTTGCCCAACGCATGTGGGGTCTGCAGCGTTTCGAATAATCTCGTAATATTCCCAATTTGATAGCACGGCATGCGTCACACCTGTTGGCGAGTCAATTCACAGATGAACTTGATCACAGTGTATCGTTCTTATGACTTACCGCTGGAAGCAATTGCACCGTAGACGAGATCGGGATATAGGACTTTCATATGAGCTGCTCGAGCGCCGGCATATGAACCCTGTTAGTGCTGGTAAGGAACACTGTCTTATTCAGTAATTATAATGCCTTACACCATAGTATATCCATGGAGTATTTGGAGCTGTCAGATCCTCATCAATGCCAGGAAACGTCACGTTCGCCATGAAACGAGCGGAGTCAGCGGCAGCTTGATCATTGTTCAACCATCTACACTCCGTCAATTCTCAAATGCGTGTGATACGAGTATGGAGGTGGTTCACCTCAGGTTGTCAGTAGAGAAGTCTGAGACAGGTATAGACTTTCCTGCGCAATCATGAATATGTCAAATGCGAGTAAAGATATTTGAAGATTCTCGCAAGCTCACCATAATAACGGTGCTCAAGCACGATTCCGACACCTCCTGTTGCCCTGGCCAATATCTCGACGATGCCAGTATCCAAGAAGGGAATACGGTCCTCGCCACTCGTCTCACCGCCATCCAAAACGATCACTGGGCCACCAGAACCTGGGGTATAATGTCTGGTATTGATCCAGTACCGCTGCTTGAACGTGTCTGACGAGTCTGCAAAATGATCTATGGGCTGCGTGAACCATTGGTCCGGGAACTCGTTGGGTTCTTCGGTGTCCGCCTTAAACACGATGTTGCTATTGTCTTGGACGACTAGAGCTGGTCTTTGACTGATATGCCTATCTTTTTCTCTATCTTGGTTAGCGAGCCTCCAGAGGTTGACTCCTTGAGCACCATGAGCGCGAATGTAGTCTGCTCCGCTTGGAGATGCTGCATTAGCCGCTGTGAGCAAGAGGGTTGAGGAAAATAGAGCAATGGCCAGCCTCATTGTGGCCCTTGGTTTCAATTCTTTCGAACAAAACTTGGTTGGCAATGTGTCAGTTACTCTATAGCTAGAGTCGACAACTACTATAGCACCGAGTTGTGAGTAAATTCGGTTCCACGTTCCACATGGTGCTGGGTGACGTATCTTAGCGGACGGGCCGCCGCGGGCGCGGACCCCCGACTCAGACACTCTCTGGGATCGACAGTATTAACATCGTTGCAAACGACAGGCAAAAACTACCACTGGCACGACGGAAAGTAAACAGACTCGTCAAAGTCATTTATGAAATTTCAAGGACAACAGTCTGCAGATCTCAAATTCAATTACCAATACAGACCTGGGCCACGTAGCCTCACGTAGGCCGTAACAGAGTCGCCACCGCGTCACCTATCATCACTGATTATCGATTATCACCGTATCGCAGAGCTGTTCGACTCGGGGATACATATATACCCGCGCAGCCTATCTGGCAGTTGCGCACCAGGCCCAGAAGGTCGGCTTTATCGTCTCGTCACAAAGGCTAGTTCCAAAAGGTCTAATACGTACATGCATGTCATTACTCCAACAATTTATCAGCAATGGCCCTGCCACGGCACCTGGCAATTCCGGTCCTGCGCCCTCGAAGCGACGCTGGGAGAGCATAGGTGCGCACATTGGGCTATAGAGTACGTCACCGTGATGCGTGTACCACGGGTACACTGCCTTAATATTGGATACCGCGTTGCGTGCCAGTGTTTTCCCTTGATGTGAACTTGAAATTAAGTAGACGAGCTTGAGATAACGGTCGAACGGGAATGATATCATATGAACTTTGTATCCCCGCAATATGAAGACCTCCGACTAGTGATTGGTCCGAAATTTCGTGCTGTTAGCGTTTGGAAAGATACAGAGAACGATCGACTGTCAGTGCATAAACTTGGAGCAAAGATATCGGACCGCAAGTGAGACGTGGCTTCTTTGGGATCAGTTCACCTGCACAGACATTCAGTTGACTCACGAACGAGATGGCAGAATTGATTATGCACGTGTACATATTTACACGGCGGTCCATACAGGTTCCCGCAAGGCTGCTAGGGAGGCAAAAAGCCAAGAAACGGGTAATGTTCCAACACGATGTGGAGTGAGCTGGAGTGAGAGCGTGTCGCACATTTCCAAAAGTGGCTGCAATGAGGTATGAATATATGAAGCAACGAGGGAACCTCAAACGTTCTGTCGGACCAGCCTGTCCGTCGTTGCCGTCCATCCGTTCTGTACCGTCCTAGTATCCCTGGCCTAATGCTAGAGATCATGTCCACGTTTAACTCGTGGCAATTGGCAACATGCCTCAAGCCTCGCTGAGGGACATATCGTTGTGCTGCCCAGTGACGTCCCAAATCCTGAAAAATATATAGGAATTCCGAGGTGTTCCGAATAGAGTCGCACGGTAGTAGCAGAACGAACGGGACGGACGGGACGGACGGTCCCGGTCATTTCCAATTTTCCGGCACGTATTTTCGAAGCAAGGAATTTGCAATAATACGGTACAGCGTCATTGCAAGATCGCTGCAATATTAATGCGACATTTCTATCATATTCTATGGCGATTTTAAGGACAAATATATTATTTAAACCTTGAAATGCAAGGCATTGAAATCCAAATTAGGAATTTGTGACCTTGTTCTCATGAGTTGCAAGGATTGGTAATGCAGATCCGACGGCCGACGTCATGGGCCTAGACTGTGATCTGGCCCTTATGACATCAGACCTCGTGACCGAAGGATAAGCTTGAAGATTTCTCGAGTCCGAGAACCAAAAATTCAAGGTAAGAACGTTAACGTAAACCTCACGGTCACTAGTACTGAGGCCAGGTGCCCTTTGTCACTGTTGTCTGCGATGAGCAACAACGATTTCTTCACGAGCGTACCGTTCTCTGGTCAACAGGGAAGAACGCACTCGACAGATCAAGAGAACGTCGTTTCATTTGCTCATGCTATCGCAGCACGCTTCGGATCCGCTGATCTTCTCACTGCACGTATCCTCCCCGACGAACAACCACCTTCACAAAATATTATTTTACCACCTAAACCAGTTCTTCCACCCCCCTCGAAACCCGTATCTTCATCCTCGTCATCATCCACCTTCGTACCAGTTAACCCCACAGACCTCGCAGCTTACCTCGCAGACCCCTCCATTCTCATCCTCGATATCCGCCCACATGCCGCCCATACCGCCGCCCGTATTCACAGAGCCCTCTCCCTTAGCATACCAAGTACTCTCATCAAGCGTCCTCTCTTTGGTCTCTCCAAACTCGTTCAGATGCTTCCTTCCTCATCTGCACGTGCAAGATTCGCAGCATGGCCAACCGTAAACCATATATTGGTATATGACGCTGACTCGGTTCTCGTTCCAGATACCAGTAATATTGCTGGTCTGCTGAGAAAATTCCGCGCAGAGGGTTTCAAAGGCGAACTCGCTTGGGTAAAAGGCGGGTTTCAAGCTGTGTGGCGGGATGCACGCCACTGCGCCACAACCGACCACCCTAGTCCGGACGAGGATGATCCAGAAGGCACTGCCTGCTCTGGAGCACTGCGCCCAAAGCATCTCCCCAAAGCCGCCTTTTCGCTTTCAACAACAACAGCTGCAAACGCAACTTCGGGTACACCAGCAGTCGCAAATGCTGCCAACCCTTTCTTTGATACCATCCGCCAGAACTTGGAACTCAGCCAGGGAATTACGGAACGTATCCCACTCCGTCTTCCCAGGCGCGTACGGAGACGCATCAAAGACCTCCCATTTCGTTGGCTTCAAGACATCGCTAGTCGTTCTGCCCTTCGTCCCTCTCACTCTTCATTCCCAGGGCAAACGAGTGTAGAGAGCGGCAGCGAGAGCTCTGACGATCCACATGAATCTGATCCAGACTCAAATGACCCTGACGTTGAGGAAGGCGCTGAAACTCTTGCCATGCAATTTTACCGCATAGAATTGGCAGAGCAAAGGCGTCTGAGAAGCGTCATGGAGCATCACGCAAGGGAAAGCGAGGTCAGCGCGTATGCTGCCGCCGGTCAAGCCTATACCTTGGGTGAGGGTGGGCAGTGTATTATCGGTGCCAGTGCACGCTCACCAGGCGTAAAGACCCTTCCTTCCACTCCCGTGCAAGGCGCATTTCCATTCAGTATTACGGCAGGCGTTGAGAAAGGAGCCAAGAACAGGTGCGTATTTTTATCCTTATCGCCGTGTTTTTTCGATGTCATCGCGTTTTCTTCATCGTTGTGTACATCTCGACATTTTGGCTTCTCGTTGCGTCATCGGTGTACACCCGACCAATGCGGAGCTCCACCCACATCATCACTTGATGTCTTCAATGATCCGTTTTGACTATTTCGTGTGTCAAAGCCATTCCACCAAGCTCCTGCTTGTTTTGGGATCTGACGGTTGTCTTGATGGTGATGGTGGTTTTTGCGCATGTCCTCGTAGTTATCGTGCATTCTCTTGTATTAAAAACTTACCTACGTTAACACGACATCTTTTCTCCGCGTACCTTATCAAAACCCAAACTCAAACTCATTCTGTTTCTTCAGATACAACCATATTTGGCCCTTCGAGCATGCTCGTGTCCGTCTTCATGATGGCCGTCATCAAGGGTCGTATAGCTCCAAGCGAGACAAGGACGACAAGAAGAAAGTCGCTTCCGTCAGTGCAGCTGCTGGGACAACCGGCGAATCAACCACCACATTTGCATCTTCGTCAGAATCCCAATTAGCCTCACTTTCAGCTGCTCCGTCGCCAAACGCACCAGAAGATGATCGGAATATGCTTATGACCGTCGATAGAAATACCATCTGTATGCCGTCGTTATCGGGTATGCTGCCTCCATCTTCTGTGCTGATATCACCGTTTTATTCGGAATCCGCTTTTCACACACCACTCTCCATGCCCATGACACCCTTCGGCCCTCCATCGTCTGCTTTGACGCGCGGGGGTATGCCTATGATACCCTTCAATCCATTTCCACGCAGTAGTGGTGGCGGAAGCGACGCCTACTTCCCAACCTTCTCCCCTTCAGAAACTTCGCAGATCCCTCCGATTCCAGAAGATGGGCCAATGCTATCCCCGCCTCGGCTGGACACGCGCACGCAACACCGATCGGGAAGTTTCCTGTCACCGTCTATTTTGAGTACTCGACCAAGATCACCTCAGAATACAGGGCCCAAAACTGTCTCACCATTGGTCATGCCCTCTTACACACCCCTTGGGTCTCAGCGGGAGATGTTCAACTTGACGTTGCCCCGCGGACCTATTAGCCAAGGACCGATTTCAGCCACAAGCGCGAGTTTGCCACAATTCAACATGACGGTGGTCTCTCCGACAGATAGACCACGCGACCCCTCACCCGCAGATGATTACGTGAACGCGTCGTATGTGCAGCCTTTGGGCACGCGTAAACGCTACATCGCTACGCAAGGCCCGTTACCTGCGACATTTGTTGATTTTTGGACGTGAGTATTGTTTGCTATCAACTTTCTTTATCTTCGCGAATGCTAACGAAACGTTAGTCTCGTGTGGGAGCAGAACGTCCATGTAATCGTCATGCTCACGCGCGAGATTGAGAATGCGATGGTTAAATGTGGGACGTACTGGGTAGAGTCATCCTATGGACCTCTTCAATTGCAGCTTCTCAACACCTCTCCGCCCATCTCACCTTCTACTTCCTCCAATACCTCCGCTGACATTGGGTTCTTCATGTCCCCGCGCGAGCATGATAAGGGCTCGAAGCAGCCAAGTATGATCGTGAGGACCTTTGCGCTCAGCCATCGCAGTTACCCAGGCGTTCCACCTAGAAAAGTGACGCATCTGCAATATCTGGATTGGCCCGACATGAATGTACCTGATGATCCTCGTGGCGTGCTCAAGCTCGTGAAGTGCGTCGAGCGCGCTGTACAAGAAAGCACTCCAGGTCCATCCCCCTCGGGCTCTCATTCAAACTCCGGCTCCTGTTCTGGCTCCCTCTCAGCATCCTCTGGGTCCCCAGGGAGGCGAGGAGAGGACTTCTTCTCGTCCCCGCCGCTTGGAGATACAAGCACTAGGAGGAAGCTTGGACGCAAAGGGTGGCGGCATCCTGAACTGGACTCGAAGACGGGCATTGCTGCGTTTGCGCTCGGGTGCTCTCCGCCTGTGCTGTTGCATTGCTCGGCGGGTGTGGGCAGGACGGGCGGGTTTATTGCTGTGGATGCTGTGTTAGATGCGATTAGGAGGGAGTTGATGCAGAGGAGGGAAAGTAGGGCTCGGGCTCAGGCTCGTGCGCGTCTTGTTGTTGTTGACGCCAGTAGGCAGGGGAGCAAGAGCGTGGTCGCGGAGAGCGGAAGTGGGACGGAGAGCGGTGGGATGGATGTGGATGCAAACCAGGTGAAAGAGAAGGAGAAGATTGTTGGGACTGTCCCTCTCGTCATTGGCGACCGCAAGAAAGCTCGCCGTCATCATCCACACAAGGGTGCAGCCAAAGAAGGCGAGACGAACTCTTCAGAGTCGCTTATCGTGCACGTGCCCTTTGCAGAAGAGACAGCGGATCTGGATACGAGATGGCAGAACACGAGCTCGTCGACGAGGGAGTGGGCTGAGCAGGTGTTGGACCAGACACACCCTGGCGAAGAAGAACAAGAAACAGAGTTGCCTCCACCTTTGCCCCTCTCGATGTCTTTGAGCTTGCCTACCCCTAGTCGCCAAGGTTCGCCCGGAAGCACGTCAAGTAGTAGCGGACCGTCTGTGCTGAACTCTGCTGATGATTCCGTGGGGAGTAATAGCGGCAGCGGTGGGGCCTTCCCACCCTCCTCCTCCGTCTCCGTCTCCATCTCTCACTCCGCTTCTCAATCCAACTCATGTCCTGACTCGATCTCCGCCTCCAACTCAGGCTCTGGGACTAACACATCTAACTCTGGCTTTTGGGGTAGCACTGGCGCGGACTCAGGGTTAGTGGGTTTCATGCGCGCTCGTCTGAGAGACAGCTCAGTGACCTCGCTTTCGAATACGGGTTCTGATTCTTCGAGCGAAAAACTTTCAAGGTCACTGCACCAGCCGTCGGTAATACGTATCGACACCGATAAGGAAGATGCGATGGACGTTGATAGGCCTCCGCGTTCTTCATCTGCACCGCTGCAGCCAGCCAAGAGTGGTGTTGCTGTTTCGAACGAGTCCAACGCCTCCCGCGCCAACAATTCCAATCTGCATCCCCGGGCACGGCAGATCATCGGTTCGTCTCCTATGGCGAGTTTATCCACACCCGCACTTCCTGCGACGAGTGGGACCAGTCGCGAATCATTTTTCGAGGGTGAGTACCCTGTTTCGCGCACGAACTCGGCCCCTAGCTCGGACGACCTGTTGAGTCCCCCGAGAAGTTTGGAATGTGGGGGGAATGCGGATGTGGAGGCTGCCAGTGGGAAGAGCAGCCTTTTGTCGTCAGATGAGTCGGAGGGCATGGTGGCGTCAGGGAAGGCAAATAGCGGGTTAAAGGCGGTTGAAACGACCTCTGCGATTAGTGCTGCACCAAGCCAGGGAGCGACGATCACGCTCACCAGTCAGCCTAAGCAACATAAGCCCATCAACAAGACCGAGCCCTCTGCAGCACAAGTTGCTGTTGTGCCGTCGTCAATACCACCCGTGCCTCAGTTCGTTGAGGAGAAGAATCCTGACGCCGAGAAGGTATCGTCTGAGGTGGACCAACGTACGACGGGTCACGCTGTGATCGACTATAAGCTTCCACGACAGCTGCATCAGGACCTATCACCCGCACCATTAATGTCCCATACCAACCCCATCTGGACGATTGTGCAAGATATGCGTGAGCAGAGGATGAGTCTTTGCCAGAGCTTGCGACAGTATGTATTCGTGCACGCAGCGGTTATCGAGGGCGCCCTTATGATGGTGGACGAGGAGAGAGAGTTGTGGGGGGAATGTACTGGAAGCGAGGGAAGTCCAGAATCGGTGAGAGTGTCGAATATCAGCGAGGGGGAGGGTAAATGGGATGATAGCGATATCCGCAAAACGCCCTCCAAGAATCCCGATATCATGGAGATCCCTAGCATAGGACGCAGTCAAGGTTCCCGGGATCGGACGCGCTCGTTCCCTGCGGTGGGCATGCGGAGCCCCGCCAACGGCAGCCAGATGCATCACACGCCCTCGTCGCCGTCGAAGTGGAAACGTGGCCCCAGTCCCACCGAACTACTTAGGGAAGACAAATCCGGTATCGTATCCTTCGCGAAGCGCCCCAGTATCAAACGCAGGACGCTTAGCAACGAAAAAGTCCTTACCGTTTTCGAGTTAGCTGCTGGTCCCCCACAAGTTTTGCCAGGTGGAAGTGATGGAGTGTCAGGACCTATGGCACCAGAGTGGACTGGACCATCTGTCACTACAAATTAGCGATTGAGCAACTTTCGCTTGCCGAGAGCCACTAGAAGTAAGTCCGACATGCTGGTTTTCCCGTGTTCTGTTCATGAATGGATTCTTCAGCTTCCCGATTTTGATGCGGTCCACTCCTATCTGCTCCGGTCCCCCCTACCCACTAACCATCGTGCTCCACCCATCCCATGTCTATGATGCCTATCTCTGACGTCTTCTACAGCAAGCTGGCTTGAACTTGCACCAGATCTCTATGATTGATACGAACGAGGAAAAATATCACTCACAGCAACGCTACCCACCATGTGATCCCTCAGGCAGACGTCCTGTCCCTGTTTTCTTTTTCTTTTTGTAGTTATAAATTAATGCGACCCCATTTTCATCACATAGATGTACATCACTCACCGTCGTACACCGCTAACATCTATTTAAATATTCACCCCCTGTATCCATGCCCCACCAGTAGTCTGTTGTGTTTAGACGTGCTAGTTTGTGTGCAAGTACTGAGAATTCCCGATAAAACCTCACTTGAGCTTATATACTGACGTGACAAGCGAGCTCCACTCTTCGTTCCACGACGCACCTGCCTTGTTTATTCAGTTGTGGAGCAGGGTGGAGCTTAGTAGCACTGCAAGTGTGATTTCAAAAATGAGGTTCTACATCTACATTTAGATCGTCGTGGGTATTGAGCAGTATCGAACTACTCAAGGGCAGTGACGGCCATCAGCGAGCTTTGATCTAAGAAGGAAATCATACCGATCCCCCTCCCTAAGAATTTTAATTGCGGAAGTAAACAGACAGGAATATTAATGGCGTGGTGAGAGCGCGTCAACTTTGATGTACGAGCGCCTGGACATATTACGCAGGATCCTCGCAAGTAAAAAATCATATCTTGCTAGGACTACAATACAGATGCATCAAGGAGCCACTGAAGAAACGGGGTGCATTGCGTAGTGGAGTACATAAACAAGCAGGAAGTAGTAATACAACCGAATTTGAACCTATCAGATGAGGGAAGTTCTAAATTTACTGGGAAGAAACCCGACCTCCCGGCCCGTACTCCTGACCGGGAACAAGGGATCCCGAATAATACGTATAAAATTCGGAGGCGAGAAGGTAATAGTCTAGCGGACGCCGTGTCGTGTATAGCCTAGTAGGTTCGCCGATTCAAATTTCAGGGGGTCAAGCTTGCACAATTCGCACTGGACTAATGACGTAGCTCGGAAAAAACCTTGTCTTTGCTCGTCACGGTACAATCACGGTAGGTTTTTTTATGGTTGTCAGCCTGTTCGACGTATTGATATTACTGCTGAGAATGCATGCTATAGACCGCAAAAATACTCCACGGATCCATTCCGATTTCCTGCAATTTTCTTTACATAAAACAGGGAGAACCGCAAGGAAGGGGGAAATCATTTGGTCTGGGTTCAAAAGACCGTTGAATGGCAACAGGTCATTGTAGTTAGAATCTCGATACCTGAAGCTATATAAAATGGACTTCTGAATCTGGAGCACTGTTTGATAGTAATGATTGAGCTTGCAGAGGTGCTCATTGGAACGTTGCCGTGGTGTTCCCTGAAGGGGTCCACTATGAAGGAATGGAGGTTCACCAGCTGGATCACCTGCTGCTTGGATGATAGTAACGAACTTACAAGGCACCAATCGCCATTCTCTATCTTTCACCTATCACCCTTTCACTACTGGTTGGAATAAATAATGTACCTGCCGAGCCAGTGATGACAACATCTTTCCGGTTCGTGGTGGTATTACCCTTTGGTCGATAGGATTGTCAGTTTATTTTGCATTACGACCGTCGGTGTTCAGCGTCAATGATGCTGGCAGAAGGGAAATGTATCGGAAGGGGATAAGGTGCCAGAAGTGAGGAAGGCATTAGCTTGAGACAATCAGTCACCAAGAGCAGTGTGAATACTTACGTTTGTTTCGAATCGCATGTCAGGCCCGATGATCGAGATTCAAGAACGGCCTCGAATGTGGTGTGGTTTTTTGTTACATTTGAATCAATAATCCAATACTGAACGAAAACGAAAATCATGGGGCGAAAATATGCCTCCCGAGCGCCAATAGCATCCTACCATACGTCGTAGCTTGGAATAATTTGATATATTTCAACAGGACGTTGTAAAAGCTTCCACGAGTGTTATCCGGGACCCTGGTATGAGGGAATTGAGCATTAAGCAGGAGATTAAAATTTAAAGTACGAGTCTGACTATCATACGCCCAAACTTCAATGCATAAAAATTCCTGTTAGCTAACAGGTTCTGACCGGCTGTGAACATGTTGGCCATTAGGACAACCATTACAGGATTGCCCGCATCCGCAGCTGTCGGATGGACAACCACACCGTCCCCCACAACACTCAAGCTTTGGTACAGTCACTAGTCCGAATGCCGCACCTCGCACCTCGTATTCTTCAATTGACTGTGTAAAAAGGTCGACAGGATAGATTGTAATATCCGTTGGATCGAACTCAACCCCAACTTTATGATTCACTGGAGGAATGGGTAGAGACGCAGCCCGCGCGAAAAATTGGTCGATCATGCTGTTTCCGCTAGCACCTTGCCCTAGAGTTGGAAGCTCAACGCCTGTAGAGTGGTCGACGCAGTGGTTACACCCTTCAGCACAATCTTTGTGCTCCTTCAAAGCATGAACAGGCCCACGATGCTTCACGCAGCCTGGACAAGCGCACCGAAGTCCACAGATGCACCCGGACCCGGCAATTGAGTTGAAAGCGCTG
Source organism: Suillus americanus (assembly GCA_016695465.1). Taxonomy (NCBI): domain Eukaryota; kingdom Fungi; phylum Basidiomycota; class Agaricomycetes; order Boletales; family Suillaceae; genus Suillus; species Suillus americanus. The sequence continues at coordinate 1,504,671 of MU177892.1, forward strand.
AATGGAGGAATTGTGGGAAACTCTGGTACTGTCATTGAAGACGAAGGTGGCGTTGACGTGAGAGTGTCGATATGGACCGGGGGGAGATCAAAACGGACTGAGGGAATGACTGTTGTTTGGGTGTCTTTGGTACAGCGCGACCTCGAAGACACAGAAGATTTCTCGGAGCATTGGGTTGTTGGACACGAAACGACATCCTCACGGATCAGTGCAGCTGCTTTGGCGAGCATGGCTAGACCGTTTGGAGATGATTCAGTTGCAGGTACTGGGGAACCTCTAAGAGGCATAGATCGGCAGCGGCCCAGGCACTGCCAAACATTCTTACAGTGGCAAGGGTTCAGTAGTGAATCAACTAGAACCCTGTAAGTCATTGTGTGAGAGTAAGTTTGAATTTTTATCATCACCTGTCTGTCTTGTATTCGTAGGCTGCGAGGAAGACGAGGTTGAAAAGGCATCTGATATTCCATTCGGCAGTGTAGGCACTGTCGGCATGAATCGTTTCGCTGCGAGACTCTGGTTTAGAAATGATAGTATTAGTACACCTGTGTGACATACGTTTCCTGTCTGGGCGAGCTGCTGGTATGGGAATTTTGTCAACTACTTCCCTAGGGTTACAAGTACACTTTGAGTGGAATCGCTTTGAGTTTCGCAGTTCGCGACATGTTTTACACTGCGATACCGGGCGGCCTTTCTTCTTTACTTCGAACAGCGGTCGTTCAGAGTGATGACAAGAAGAGGATCGATGCCCTTTAATGCAGGATTCGCTGTGATGTCAAAGTCAACACCAGCACGAAGGTACAGACAAGAGAGATGTGGGTACCAGGCAAACTTCTTGTCATTGATGTGGACCTAATACATCATGATAGAGGCACAGTTGTGAGTCAGTCGAAAGGCTTTCAAAGATCATGATAGGGTATTCACCATAGCGATAAATACGAATCTTTGCGGCTAGGACAACCCTTCCATACAGCTGAGAGTGGACGCCGTCACTCACGGTGTGAGGATATATGTGCGAGACACTTGAAACATGTATGACTTTTTCAAGGCGAAAATATCCTAAAAGAGGCTAAAGTATCAAGAATATGTCTCGTAATCTTAACCTATTTTAGCATATTTATGGTTACAATTTGACCATGTGACTCGTAAGAGGACCATCATGGTCAAGGGGTTATTACGTAAAATTACCGACAGTACCTTGAGAACGGGATTTGTTGAACTCTAATTAGCTTGGCTGAGCAGTTTTTGCCATACATCCAACTGGTTCACTTATTTCTTCGCAAATTGATCATGGGCATCGCCTGGAACCACTGTCGTTTCTGACAGCTCATGATGGCATTGGCTGCGTCACGCGACTGTGGCAGTACTGTCCGATTCATAGCATTGCGCCGTTCAAAACCACCAAATTGTAATCTATACGGTCAACGGCTATTCGTATCAACTATCGAGTGACTATTACCAGGCTCTCACTGGCTCCCATCCAGCCTGAAATTGATCAAGTCGCCTCTTCGATTTCCTTTGAAGATTTCGTGACCAGCCGCTAGCCTAAACTCTCCCAAGCTTGACATGAGCGCGCTTACTCTGGCACTCGTGACACGAGTACTCCAGGGGCACCATTCATAGGAGTGGGCAATAACCACGCTATTCTCCAGCTGCATTGGGCCTTTGCGTTATCGGTCACACCATGGTTTCTATAAAATAGGGAATTACGGCCATTTGCTCAATTTACCCGGTGAGGATTGGCATCGCGTTTGATGTTTCTCCTGAACGCACTTGAGACTAGCTTGGCGAGGTAATCGGCTCAATTCGACTTCGTATTGTTGATGAGGCGACCGCACTAACCAGCAGAAAGCTATGTATGCTGTTGAGTAATAGTTTCGCAGGGCTGGTGAGATAGGCTACGCACAATTTTAGTATCTTCTACGACCGCGCCCTGCTTAGGCTTGGTCTCGCGCTCGCTGATGAGTCCACCATGCTCGTCACGACATGCGTTTGGAGGCATTGGGTGACTCGGCGGAGATTTCGCCATTATACCTTTTTTTTGGATCCTTGTTAATTATCCTTTGGGGCGGGACCTTATGGTGGACACTACGTACAGTGATTATGCTATTCTATGTATGTGCTTTGTCCTTGGGATGTCGAT
>MU177892.1:1507180-1548591 GCA_016695465.1 Suillus americanus
TACATGGTGTGTTTATTCTCTCACTCTTCCTCTCCTTCGTCTGTCCATTACTTCTCCTCTGGGGGGGTGACGTCGCTGAAAGTATGTTCCATTCTTTTCGTGTGTGCGATGTACTTGAGTGTGGCTCTGATTCCTTTGCGCCATTATACTTAACTTGATGGTGTGTGCATGGGACGCAGTGTCTTTCTTTTTACAGACACGGAATGTATCTATATGTTACCAATAGAGTAGACAAGGACGTGCTATTTATGTAGGAACAGCTATCTACCATATGTAAGGACGAGACGTGCGTGCTGCACTTGAGCTCTACAAGCGCTAGCGCCCGGTATTTGCACAAAGGACGCAATAAACGACATTAGGTATGTGCTCGAAGGGTGAGATAACTGTATCATGGGGTGTTAAATGACGGGAGAGATCGTTGTAAATGACTGGTAGATTAAGGATGACCGTCGGTATACTCAGGAGACGCACAACAGATAAAGAGCCAGAAGCGAGTCCAACGTGCAGGGTATTTTATCGTTACGTGAGGAGTAGTGCTCGAAGTTGTATTACCGACGACGGGAAGCACGGTAGAGACGGAAGCGTGCGATTGCGAGGATGATTGGGCTTGAGCCAAGCCACTGGATTGCTGCGTGACGGAACTATTTGGAGGGTGTGAGCTTCCTGCAGTAGCATTGGTCCGGATTAGCTTCGGGATCGGCCTCCGTCTCTCTCTTGCAGAAGCGTTTCTCTAAGTTCGAAGGAGAAAATAATATCAGGAGGGATTGAACATTCGAGAAGGACAAAATAACATACGCGTTTCCCCTTGGCATATGGGACGTCAACTACTGCTGAGGGACGCTCGTGTAGCTCGATATCTGCGTTGCTTGGTCTGGCAAAGAGACGATTTCGAACCCAGTAGAAAGGGCGGGGTCGGAATGGCGCATCGTGTGCATCGGGGTGTATGGGGCGGAATAGAGATAGAAAACGGCTACGAAGGGTGCTTCTATGTGATGGTGATGACAGAGAGTAGGGGCCAGACAACTGAGAGCATTGTGATGAAAACATGATTGGATGAAACATGATGAGCGACGTACGTGAGCACGATTTGGTGTATCGTCGAAAAAACCACGGGGTACCCGAGGGGAGACCTTGATTGGCTGACGGACAGGACGTCGTGTAGCATCAACCTAGAACGCATAAGTTGAAATGCCATGAGAAGTGTTTATGAAAGTTTCACGTATAACAAGTAAGGACTCGTCGCGCTGGTCCAAAAGGTCGTCGACACCAACTTCTTTTAATACCGCAGAGACATCCCATAGGTATGCGTTTTTTTCAATGCAACCAGTGGCTAGTAGTTTTCCATCTGCCGAAAACGACACACAGTTCACTGACTCTGTATGTTCAAGGGGCGAACAGATGGACTGACTGTTGTCGAGATCCCATAATCGCGCTGTCTTGTCGGTAGAAGCGCTTGCGAGGATGCGACCATTCGGATATATTGCAATGCCATAGACAGTGTTGGTGTGCCCATCGAGCAATGCGTTTTGCTTCCAGGTTGTTGTATTCCATGTCCTAATCGAGTGATCGGCTGACCCCGAGGTAAGTGTTTTTCCATCCGGTGTCCAAGCCAGACACCACACCCAATTTGTGTGTCCTTTGAGAATGGCAACAAGCTCGCCTGTCTTCGCATCCCAGATTTTGACCAGGGACTCGTTCGAATCAGGAATCGAGGGCCAGTCACGTCCACCAGTCGCAATCAAGGTCATGTCTGGCGAGTAGATGGCTGTGAACACCATATTGTGTCCAGTCTCGATTGGACCAAGGATTGTCTCTCCCTTCTCCACGTTCCACTCGCTTACAGTCCCATCCTCAGACCCACTTACCGCTCGCTGACCATCTCGACTCCAGCACACAGACCTCACTGTTTTTGTGTGTCCCATCCATTTCGCAATAACTTTGCCTGTGTCGACGTCCCACAACTTCACTCCACCATCCACACTCCCGCCGCTAACTACTTTCTTCCCGTCCGGAGACAACGCTATGGTCCACAATTCGCTACCTTCGTCCCGCCAGTCATCTCCTATCTGTTTCCCGCTCTTCAAGTTCCATATCCGCAACGAGCCGTCTCTTGAACAAGTCATCATCCGCTGTCCGTCTGGCAGATGTATGGCGCACTCGACCAAATTGGTGTATCCTTCAAATTTCTGGCGATGCTTTATCGTTGAAGTCTCCTGCCTTCCAACGATAGATGAAGACATGATAATCTATTGGGCGTAGCTCCGTCACAGCTTTCATCCAACACAGTCCAAACCATCACTTACGACGATGTTTCTTAGCAGGTCTCCACGTCTCGACACGAAAACACAATGAGTGTATGGTCAAGAGTGTAGTGCAAGTCCGAGTCTGAGCTAGTACGTTTTACATGTGACATCCTCGTGTTCACTTCACAGCTTACAGCATATGCTATGCAGCAGAAGCGCCCAAGCCTCATCAATCATTTGTGATCACGTCGTATTCCATCATTCACAATTTTGATCCTCGTTTTTACTACCTGGCCAATGTATCATACATCCGCCTCTACCCAGCCAACTCCTCCAACGCGCTCGTCATCTCCAACTTGTCAATGCTCGATGTGCGCAAGGGGTTAATTTCACCGTGTCTCTCACTATGCTATGGGAAACTATTCAGAACTTTTACAATCGCTGATATCAACCACCATGATTTCCACCCCTCTCCTGTTGGTATCCCAGTCAACACCGACCCCTACTATAGGGTGGTATGTATCTACATTATCATACTGTGGGAGGCGGAAATTCATGTGATTCTAACATTGTTAACATTGTCTTCACGAGGCCAGAAAGTGAATTGTCTCACATAATTTCACTTCGCTATCCTCGTTTACATTGTAAAACACATACCTATCCCAGTCCCATCCGATCCCCGTCTCATCGTCATCCATTCTTTCGATGTCAGCAATCCTAGTGCTGAGGTCGATGACCTCGAAGGCGGCGTTGCGGGCGGTTCCGTCCTCACCGGCGTCCTACGTCCAGAGCACAAAGTCGAGATCCTCCGGAGAAATGAAACTACATAGGTATCGCTATTTCTTCCAGCTCAGGATCGGCGACCGATGGGACGCACCTCTTGTGAGCAGTGATAACGAGGCTCGTCACCGTGAATCATTGCGCCAGATGGACAGGTATACGCGCTTCATGTTTCAAATTTGGCTCTAATTTGGCTCTATACAGCGAGGATTAGGATGAAGATACTGTGTAGAACGTCTCCCATGCAAAGGTTTAGGGTCCCCGCAAGTAATTTACGAGAGGACGGCCGTAAGGTGAAGTCAACATTGACAACGACATTTTAGAATTGACCAAGCCACTCAGAGTAAATCCATCTCAGTAGAATATGAGAACCAATTGAAATTCTCAACAATGATATGGTACTGTCTCAAAAATAACAGTATACTACCTGGGGACTTTCCCTAGATCTCCCATGCATGATATTTCTCTTTGTATCCATGAGACCCGGTAGGGTGACTACTGGTATGAGTGTCAGCTACTGAGTCTACCGTGACAGTGAGTCGTGTTTCTGCTTTCGCATTGGTGCCTAGTGTGGTTAACGCCATGACCGTGACAACGTGCATAAGTAGTTCGTTGCTGAACGCTCGTACTATGTCACAGTGAATAAACTTCACCATGCTCGAGCATTCAAGAATACCTTAAATTAGAGGAACATCTCGGACATCCGGGTGACTGCATAAAATACGACTGAAGTACTTACGACGCATTGGTTTTCGTCTCGCTGTACTAAGCTTGCAGAATATAATTTTCGCACCCGGCGTGTATTTCGTACCAATCCCTTCTACACCGACACACTCCGTTGCACTGCGCATATCGCGTTCACTTTGAGGTCCAGGCGATGTGGACATGTATTTAGATATGTGCCACTATCCAACGACTGGATTTTCTTTTGAAATTGAATCAGCCACTTAGCATCGGTCAGAGAGAAAGAAAAGACAACAAACGTCGACGCAGTATAGCTCGAGTGTAGTCTGGTCACATGCTGCAGCCGCAGTAATTAGGCGAGCATTGATGAAATAAATGCTGTTGTGGAAATCGCTCCGTTCTCAGACCTCTGGCACTGGTTCGCCGTTCCTGCCAGTCGTTTTAGATGCACAACTGGTCTGCCTTAGTCACGAGCTTCCAGCCAAGGGACTTTTGGCAGCGTCATTAAACATGACCTTCACCTGAATGTGGGTGCTTCAGCTAACGTTAATCACTAGAATCACGTACACAAATGCGTTCTCGCTCTCCTGAGCCATGTCCATGTTTCTATCCAGAACAGACCTGAGGGTTTCTTATGGTAAACTAGCACCATCGCCTGGAACCATCAACACATCAGGGAAAACAGCAGACTTGCCTAGGCAATGATTTTTCCTATCCTGGGTAAGATGGATATGTGCCCTGAAGCCTTTGTCGTCATAAGCGGCAGGAAGTCGATGCAATGGTGACCCTGTCGAACAGTCCTCGTCCTATAAACCTTTAATTTTGATTTACCCGTTCTCTTACGTCCAAACCCTGACTACACCCATTAGCTTTTTCTTTCTACAGCCACTCCATATCATCCTTGCAACATTCGTATCGTAAGTCCACCATCCATTCCTTTCCCTTTATCTCGTTGTTCCCGCATCTTCCTGAAGATCACCGTATGACACCTATCGACTTGAATATAGTACTTAATTGTAGCGCTACAGCAGTGTGTTTTTGACCCCCGAACATTTAGACTTTCACTATGGGTCCGAGTGCACTCGGAGTTCTCGTGTGCTGTTGTCTTCGGGCTTAGCACACTCTCAATCATGTATTGTCAGTGGCACATCTAGAGGAGATCATTAGACATGGCCAAACAGAGTAGATAAATTGTTTATAATGACGGTAGGAGAGCCGGTGGGCGACGAGACCTTCGATTCACCTTTTATACCTTTCATACGTTCTTGATGACGGAACAACAACCGTGAGGAGCTCTAGGATGCAAGTTCAGTGAACCGTTCCATTCTTTGTGCTCGGCTCAGACTGGGGTTGAAGGAATAATTGTAAACACGGCTCCTGGAGCATCGCAAGGAATTCTGGCGCTAATTCGGTACTCTTCCATTCCAGATCTTTGTGTTCGGTGCAGAGGGGCTGAATGAATGGTTGTATAACTACAGCCTGCCCTCGTGAATTCCAACTGTGAGAGAGCCTTCAGTTACAAAGTACGTGTAACTTTTCACCCCGGATTGTGAAGTTAAACAGGACATACAATGTATCATGAGCACTCCGCGATGTTGATTTCCAAGACAGCTTCGGATGCAGTGCCTCGCAATTAAAAGGGCCAAAACGTTCGTGATAGTTCCTGTCAGAGGTTGAACATTTGAATAGAAATGCTTGGAATAACGGCTTGCTCCCACGTGGAGACGTAACAAAAGTCGGAGCTAGTAGCTGAAGGGCCGCTTCTTTGACGGCATCTCCAGGTTACGGGCTTCAAAGACCTTAAAGATATGATTAACGTCCGCAACAGTCTGCCGATGCAGCTAAATCATGGGGTCATGAAATGTCAACACAAAATTAGGGACATGTGACAATTTCAACATGGTCCGCTGAAGAGTTTCTTCTCTAGACACTTGACGCTCACAAACATACCATCCTGAGCATAAGGGACCCGTGATTATTCAGGGGGAAAGTCAGGCGCAAGATAAGGCACCCACGATTCCGTGAAGCATATGGCGCATCCCCGCGTAGAAGGTCAATCAAAGTTCAGCGCGACATTGTGACCCAAATTGTGATCTAATTGTAAGCAGTGAGAGCCTATTTGACATACAATTACCCACAGTGCACATCTGCATTGACAGTCATCGTCGGCGAAGGACAAGAATGACATTACTGCTGCCCAGGAACTAGGACGCACGTTCGAGGCGGTCTTCCGGTCGCACTGCTTTGTTGCACCACCGTTGTCCATTTCACGTGAGTGGAAAAATCGAAATTAGGTGCAAAACATGATGTCAAACCAGTGAGCCTGAGATTCATGTTATAATGCGAGTCAGACCGTAAGAGACGGCGGAGGAACGTGCAAGGAGACCACATGATGACTTGGCCGTGAGCGTTTAAATTATTGGTGCCGGTCACGGTATGTAATAACCTCTTCATTACCTTTGGTGTATGACCGGCCACCCGAGTGTCCTGGGCGACGACCAAAACGAAATGTCATAGGTATGGTCACAGCCGTGGAAAGATAGTAACATTGTCTGGGATCTGCAGCCTCGAACGTTCTTCAGCTAGTTTCGACTCAGAGTCAGGTCCCGAGGACCGGAGAAGCCGGGCTCCCACACAACAAACATCGAAACGCTCACAAGGCGCATCACGATTACTTCATGAACTTTGAGAGCCTATAAGTATCCTGGTGCGGATGAAATGTTGAACTTGCCCTCCCGTGCCTCCATCTTGACGTGACAAGTTCCAAGCATGATTGCGCCATCAATCGTCGCCCTTGCTGCCCTCGCCAGGACTGCATCAGCAGCAATCGTATCGACCTTCACTGCCCCAGCTCCTGCGTAAGAGTTGTAAGCCTTGTTTATGAGACACCTCAGCTGACTTCAGTCATGTAGACCGACTTCTGAATCACCCTTCTATGTCGGTCCCGCAAACAACACCATTACCAACACGCCCAACGTTCCCGGAAAGGTGTTTGACCGCTTCATTCAGATCTGGTTGGAGAACACGGACTTCGCCCAGGCAGCCTCTCAGCCAGTCTTCCAGACCCTCGCTGCGCAGGGCATTACCTTGAACGGGTACTACGGCGTAACCCACCCAAGTGAACCAAACTACCTCGCTGCGGCTGGTGGCGACTTCTGGGGTCTGGCTAGTGATACCTTGGAGTACATTCCCACCAACGTATCCACTATTGTGGACTTGCTCGATCAGAAGAACATCAGCTGGGCTACTTATCAGGAAAATATGCCCACGGATGCCTATGAAGGATACAACTACACGAATCCTGACAATTATACCTACTACGTGCGCAAGCACAACCCATTGGTCATCTACGAATCCGTAGCGAACATCAGTACCAGATCGGCGCGTATCAGGAACTTCAACGACTTTGCTGTCGATGTACGCGTTCATTTAACTTGTGATCTCAAAGTTGATATATTCACCCCTGAATAGCTTGGTAACAATTCGCTTTCTCAGTGGATTTTCATCACCCCGAACCTCCGCGAGTATGCCCATTTTCCAATCATTGCCTTATGGATTATCTTATAAGGTCGTGCAGTGACGCTCACGATACTACTGTTGCATATGCTGCTTCCTGGCTTAACTATTGGCTCTTGCCCTTGCTCAACGACACGAACTTCAACAACAATAGGACGCTCATCTTGCTCACCTTCGACGAGTGCGTTTCTTCCCATTGTCCCATGCTGGTTGATCTCAAAGTCCTTGTTTGCAAAGAAACGAGACCTATACGATTGGTAACAACGTATTCAGCCTCCTCCTGGGTGGAGCCATCCCCCCGGCCATGAAGAATAGCAATGACACAACGTTCTATACACATTACTCGACGTAAGTATTGAAACTTCACGAAGGTGTCGGACTAACCAATCCACGAACAGACTTTCAACTGTCGAGAACAACTGGGACCTCGGTAACCTCGGTCGTCAGGACACCAACAAGACGGTGGCTAGTGCGTACTCTTTGCACCTTTTTGTACTGTGTTCTGATCGTATCATCCAGATGTTTTCAAATTCGTTGCTGAGTCCACCTCATATCAGAACAACAACCTCACAGGTTCCTCTCCCTCCCTTCCTCAGCTCAACATCACTGGGACCATCCCAGGACCGTTGAACCCCGACTACTATGTCCCCTACTTAGCACCTACGAATGGTACCGGCGGTGGTAGTGGACCGACCTTTGTTGCTTCTAACGTCAACACGTCGCTGAACTCGGCCAATGCTCCCGCACCAATCAATATAACTGCACATACAACCACCAGCTCTGCTGCTGGTCTGACGAGCAATGCGGGCAGCATGATTGCTGCAGTCGCTGTTGCTGCAGTCGCGGCAATGCTGCTCTAGTGGACGTAGCTATGTAGTGTTGCAGTAAAGTTTATCCCACTTTGTTATATCCGTTTTTTGGTGTGGATGGCAGAGTGCGTTGGACAAATTGATACAGGACATTACCAACGTGCGAACAAGAATTGTGTCGTCGTACAAAATACATGCCATTTACCCTCAGGTCTGAATGCCAGACTTCGATCAGTTGTCAAGACCCATCCACACCCCAATGCGCTCCCAAGTTTTCTGACGCATTCTCGTCCAGGCTTCTCGTCTTGCCCGCACACAGTCTGAGCACCAGCCTTCTTCCTCCCATTTGATGTCGATCAGGGTTTGAAGTCCGCACAAAGGGTCAAACTGATACTCCTCGTAGAACCCAGTGTCGTGTACGCGCCTCTCCCAAGCGTCTTTCTTCAAAGACAGAGATGGGCATCCGGGGAGACGTGGTGAACTAGAGGACGATCCAAGGATATGGGCCCTCCCGGGTGTCCCGGAAGTCTCCTTTGTTTGATTGGGGCATTTGAATGAAGGATCCACGCGCACCGCAACCTGTGACCAAGCCGAGATGAGATGCTCTCTCATGCGCTCCAAACGTCTTTCGTCCGCGCGGCTGATTTCCTGTATATCGTCACCATCCAACTCGCCGTCGCCAAGACCATAGCCTGTTACCCGAACCATTTCATAGAAAGCCCTCTTCAAGACGCCTTCGACGCCACAGGTCCGCGCGAGAATCACGACTTCCGCTGCATTAGATTTACTTTCCGTGGTGAGATCCGCAAGAGACGAGGACCAAGCATTCTCTAAGAGTTTTACGGCGAAAGCTCGATACGTGTTGAAACCTAACCTAGTTGCTGCGCGAAGGATAGCAGCCAAGACTTGGAATGGAGGGGGGACGAAATAATAAGCCCTGTAAGTTGTAATTAAATATCAAACAAAAATGGAAAGATGATCTCCTTACATTGGGTTCTTATCGAGCTGTAGCAATGCCTCGAGGTCTGTCGGTGTGGTGTTCGACAGGTGGTATACTATGCCATGTTCATCGCGTTCGACCACGACACCGTCATCCATAAGCACATCTTGTTCATCCAAAAGGCCGGCAAAAAAAGTTGACTGATCAACGAGCCTAGAACGGTGGAGCTTGAAGAGCACGCCTCCAACCTCGAGGACCGTGTTCCCATCAAGGATCCAGAATTGTTCGTGTTTGTGCGCTACAGGTGCAACTAGTTCCAACTTTGAACGCTTTGTGGGGCGGAGGTTCTCCCTTGGGATATCCTCTTCACAGCTGTGAGATGATTCGATCGAAGCCCTTCTCTTCCCCTTGCCGTTATTCTTGTTCCTGTCCCCATCTTCATTGCCAGGAGTAGCGGAATGGGATAGAGTCGAAGAGCTCTGAGGCTCCATCGGGAGAGCCCGGGGCTTCACCTTGCAGGCCACAGGACGTGGACGTCTGGGCTGCGGTGCTGACAGTGAGGGGGAAGATACGACATTATGAATCGCCATCGGCGACTTGGAGACATTCGAAGAGACAATATCCTGTGAACGGACAGCAGAAACGTGAACAGAGCCTCGCGCCCGACCTTTCTCAAAGGTAGATTTCGCAGGCTGCGATGCCGGAAGACGCGTCTTTGCGAGCATCTGAGACACGGAAGGAAAGTCGGGCTCGGGAGAGGATTCTAGCTCTGCCTTTAGCGGCAAATCACCCTTCAAGGAAAGATCAATGCTGGGGTCCAAGGTAGTCATAGGGTCATACGATGGTAGGGGGAAAGGTTGAGATTGAGAAGGCGCGCAGGGAGGTGGCGAGGGAGATGAAGTACTCCTGAGTAGGATAGTGAAGCTACTTGGTGAACTCCCTTTTGATTTAGCTCTAGGCTCATTGTTGTAGTCGGGCCTAGGAGATACTGGTAACGACCTTGCAGAATTGGTGTTTGGTGCTTCGATGTCGTTTTTCAGAGCGGCAAGAATTGAAGCGTTGACCCCATGGTTTTTTTCAACCTTTTCGTCGCTGCCTTCAAGTTCGACACGTTTGTTTTCATCCTCATCCTCATCTTCACTTTCATCTTCTTCGTCTTCGTCTTCATCTTCATCACTGTCTTCACCTTCATCTTCGTCATCGCCCTCACCTTCATTTCCTTCCCCTTCCACTTCACCTCGGCGTTCCTCACCTTCACTCTCTTCGTCTTCACCTAGGTCAAAGTCGCCTTCGCGTACGGAGTACTCTGTTTCAGTGTAAGTCTTGTCATTTTCAGGTTTATAATCGTCATCATCTTCATCATCTTCGTCTTCATCGCTATTGTCATTAGGTCCCATTAAAAGGTCGGATGTCTGTGGTTCTCGATATTCAGCGTTGTTGGGGACATCTGCATACTCCCTGCTTTGATAGGATGACGACTGCGCATGATCTTTGACTGACGAAGCATGGTTAATGTGACCAGACGCCGACAGCGATTTACCTGTGGCCATGTTTGTGTGCTGGTCAGACGCCGCGTGCAAGTGTGTGTCGCCTTCAGGACGGATGGTAGTAGAATTAGTTGGATTTTGTACTCTACCGGTAGGCGCCCAACTAGGTTATATTACGGCACCTAACGATGATATCAATGTTGCCTCCCGTCATCGTAATTAACGTTTAACCCTAGAATAGCTAGCTGGTGGTATTATTCCTTGATCGACTCGTCAAAATCAAAAGCATTTCCCTCGAGCACTTCAACTAATACTCTGAACTTCTTTAGTCCTTTTCAACTATTTGAGAACTACAAGTTCAGCAGTGTCGGGCAAGATACTCTCTGGGCCAGCAAGAAGGTCGCATCACGAGGCTCGGTCGAGAGCGGAGGTGCCCACGCGAAGGATGATTCAAGATCCTGTGCAGTCTCGACAGCAACCGACCTCTTCACGAGTGTGTATGTGAGCATGTCGACGGCGGGTGGACTTCCCAGCCTCCGCGGCTTTTACGGTGCTGTGGTGTCGCAAGGTTTGCACAAATTTTGCCGAGTGTTTCGAATGCGTCCAGTGAGAGACTACGCCGCCGCTCGGATTGTGTCATGTCAAGATCAGAGAACCCTCTACTTCATCTGCATGCCCCACAATTGAGAGCATTGTCACAGCAAAGACCTTGAGTGGGTGGTCGGAATTGATTGGAAGGGTTTTCCACCAAGTAGGGCCGTTTGCTTGGCCGCCAGCGAACGGAGCTAGTGACTGATGATAAGCCTGCAGGTTATCCGGGAGTTCTTTTATCTCGCATGCGAGCCAACATGGTAGTCCTATTCGCAACTTGCAAGTCAACTGGGACATCTTCTTACCAGTGGCGCAGCGAAGCATGCAGTCAGCCAGCGAGGTTTGGTGTGATTCAACATTAGGACTCTCGGATACCGTTCTGTCAGGTTCTGTTACCCTCCTTTTGCATGAGTTCTGCCGTGGACCAACCAGTTTTGCAAACCAGTTAGCAAACCTCCCGAGTACTGCCAACAACACTACTGGATGGGTTAAAATTAGCATCCGGCGAATCATACCGTTCGGGTTAGAGCACCGATAGCGCCGAGCTTCCGTTCGACATCAACGTTAAAACTTAACGGTTACGACGATTGGGTTGCAAGTGTTGTGTGATCGCCTGAGGGTACAATAGATATTGGAGTATTTTGGAAATAGTTGTGGGTATTCATGACAAGTGCATCTCCAATCTAAGGACAAGTTGAGAATAGTCAGCGTTAACGCTTTCTGTCAAAAGATTTACCTCTAAAGGATCGTAACTCCCGAATGACTTTGCCACTGCCAACCAGCATCCAATTCCTCAATGCAGTCAGGGAAAATCGTCCGCATCATTTGCAACCACTCTGTATCGGGTTCGCACTCCAACCACGTCGCCTTCAATGCATCCCAGAAAATTGGCATCCACCCAGCGTACTCCCAGTCGATGATACAAATATTCTCTCCGTCCGATCGCCAATGATCGAGGCCACCCAGAAAAATCAAATTCTTTGGAAGAAGATCCCCATGACTAAATACGATAGGAACTCCGTCGCGCTCGATGAGAGGCCGTAGTAAGGGTTGCAACGTGTCACGGCCCATCGGCCAATCCAATCCAGTCCAAACCTCCGCAGCGAAGTCTTGAGAGGACGGAAACGTTCGGAGATTCTCCCGAGCCACCCAAGGAATACGTGGATCGTCAATGGGACCGCCTGAAGCGTTGCAGATGGCACGAAGCTCGTAAGACCGGGTCTGAAGTCTCATCGCCCTAGCTGGTGGCGCAAATCGTGCGCTAACCTTTCTTTATCCGACGCGATCAAGTCATCCCATACGTCACCCGCGCAGTCACCTTCTACCCAAGTAGTGAGGAGATAGCTTTTGTACTGGCTCGATACGCTGTCGATGTAACGAGGAACGTGGATATCTCGCAAGGTGCTGACAAAACGTAGAGCATCTGCTTCGACGTAACCGGGTTTTTTCACGACCTTCAAAACGAGTCCAAAGGGGAGACGAAAAATATCATGGTACAGGGGGGTGCACATGTAACGATTTCCGATAATAGCATCATATATGGCTGGTTTCCAGCGCGGAGGAGTAAGAGAAAGGAATGCTTTGACTAAGTACAACAAAGGGGATAGGGAGAGGTTGCGATTAGAGGGTTGTGGAATATCAACGTCGTCGTCCGTGGAGAGCTGCACGGGAATGACACCCCAACAAGTATGAAGCAGAGTCCGAGACATTTCAGGAATGATGAATCGTGGTCACTAGAGGCACATCAGGTCAATGCTCATGCACGCATGTTTATACAGTGCCATATTACTCACGTCTGAATGCACAACGTAGGAGGACCGTGGTTTGTGTTAAACGAGGACCGCGCCGCTATACTTCAAGTTACTTGGTAAATCGGTTTTGTCGACTACAGAATGTGCATTCGGCATTTTGCGTGTTTCAATTTGGATGGTGTGGCAGTGTCACTGCCGCTACTATCTTAAATTATGTAAAGCTCTTAGGATTCGATTTTTCATCATCGCATTGTCAGATAAATAACCAGGACGTAGTTATTCCTCGTGATATGGTGACAAAGGGCTCTTTATTACCTGCCAATCTGCACAAGCCCTGCCTACCCACTGTCAACGACATTGGGAGACTAATTCGTCGGATCCTGTCAATGGTCATTGTTCTTCTGCACACTGCCGTTTTTCATTTCCACCATGATTCGGATGCATGAGTGCCCACCTCTATCTCTGCGCTCACATCCTTTGTCTTTGTCTCCGCAGTTGTGCACTTTGTCACCAGGAGTGGCTTCGTCCTGGCCTTGGCAATGCACACTACTTCAGGTATATTTCCGACCCACCTATTTGAGTACCGGAGGAAGGTATGGCAGCATAACAAATGAACCACATCGAACCTTGTAGTCCCTTCATGAAATTAATTTGATTTTTCAGCGAGTACTCACCTGCGAAGAGCCACTAACTTTACCATAACCAGTAATGCATTGTCTACACCCTCGTTCGTCTTTGCTGGTGAGTCTCCATAAATTTGACACCCAACTGACCTGTTAACGTTTTCCCTCACTCTTCGTCACAGTTTGTGTCCAACCCGTCTGCTTTATTTCCAAGGAGCATCACATTAACTTGAACACGTGCTAACGCACTCTACTTGATATGCTCATATCACGCACAGATGTCTATCGGAATAAGGTGAACGGTCTAAATGTCCGATGATGATCTCACTATAAAAGGTCGTCTGATTCGTCGTGTCATGTACCATCGCAATGCCGTCGTGTCCCGCAGCGATATGCGTTTGTGATTATTTGAAAACGTTCTTCTCCTATCGCATCCCACACGTACATTCCACACGTACATTTCTTGGGTGTTCCATTCTTGAAGTTGAATATTACTCACCATCTCAATGCAAATGTGCTTTCTTTTGACTCCCATGTTTCGACCTTTGAAGTTCAGACCGATTGTTAGAATGAACTCAGGAGACCATCATGACTGAACGTTGCAAGGTTGAATCGCAGCGCAAGGCTCGAACAACCACCACTCGGACAGATGTGAGCTACACATGCCTCCGAGCTTAATCATTCGCGTAACTTTTAGAGAAGGTCTGCAAGTTGTGAACGAGATCTGCTAGTCGTCAATAAGGCTGCCCATTAACAATCAAATTCATATTTCTTCTCTTCCTTCAATACAGGGTTGCAATATTCCATCAAAGCGACTAGAAAAAAGACTATAGAAATACAGTGTCGCTTCGATTCCAATCAACTATGGGATGAACCACCACCCCCATGATCCATTTCCAGGAAGGCCAAGAGTCTTCGGGTTCGGCACATCAAACAGGAGAGTCTGATAGTGGAGAGCAAATTGGAGAGTCAGAATCAGCAGCAGCCGGTATATACGCCATACTAGAAGTGTTCACGTACACCATATCTCGAGCTTGTTTGTTCGGCACCTGGCTCCATAACCACTCAGGACCAGGAATCCACTTGTCCATGTCACTCCAAAGGTTTTGTCGTATCTTTCCCCACGTAGCTCGTTTTGACTGGATGCAAGCAGAGCACCAACCTTCCTTCTCCCACGGAATGTCGATCAATGCCTGGGCACCGCACACTGGATCGAACAGAAATTTTGTGTACAGCCCGGAGTCATGGACACGTTTGTTCCAAGTGGCCTGTTGAGTGCCCTTGTCGAATGGACATGCATCTAGCACATATGGAAAAAATCAAAAGTTTTAAATAGCCAGGAAGTGACACAGCAGTACCTTGTGATATGAACTTTTTCTTTTTTTTGTTACGGGAATGGCAAATTTTTGGTGCACTAGCCTCCTGGCAAGAAGAGTTGCCAATTCGCACGGCAATATCTGACCAGGTAGTTACCAAGAGTTCCCTCATGAGGTCCACGCACTTTTGGTCTGCATGTCCAATCTGCTTGAGCCCTGGTTGACCAAGAACATCATTGTCATGCAGACCAATTAAACGAGTCCTGGAAAGTTCATATAAAGCACGCTTCACACCACTTATCACATTACATGAGCGCGCAAGGACAACGAATTCCGCGGCATTTTCCATCGGCTCGGGGGTCAAATCCGCCAGGGAGGATAACCATATTTGCCCAAGAACTCGAGCTGCCCAAACACGATATGTTTCGAAGCGCAAGGCAGTCGCAGCACGGAGAATAGGGGCGAGGACTGAGAATGGGGGGGATTGAAAGTAATATTCCCTAAAGATAATCAGGCTGATCCATGCAAAGATAATGATATGTATTACGTTGTGTTATCATCAAATTTCAAGAGAGCCACGAGGTCGTCCGCCGTAGTAATGTTACCGAGGTGGTATACTGTCACTTTGCCATCATTTTCCACCCGCACGTCGTTATTAGGGAAATTGTCTTCGAGGTTATGTTCAAGAAGCTGCGCGAAGAATGATGACTTGGTGACCAGCTTCGAGTGATGAAGCTTGAACAGCACCCCATCAACCTCGATGAGAGTATTGGCATCCAAAATGTAGAAATTTTCGTGTTTTTGGGCGGTAGTGCAATCAGATTTAGCCCGCTTGAGAGGACGTCCTTGGACAGGATCATTGCTAGTCGTTCCGGGGGCTTTCCTCTTTTCCTTAACCTTGCTATGGTTATTCGCATTGTCCTTGTCCACGCATGCGGATGCTGCGCAGCCATTTGAGACCTTGTGAAGAGCTGTTGACGCCTGCTCCATGTCAACGCTGTTGATCTGCAAGCTCAACGGTGGTGGCTTGGAGCTTGAAGGACCGTGCGTAGATTCTATCTCCTGATCCAATTAAATAGGAGATTCAGCTGCTTTGAAATTACCTGTGCTTTCATGCGGGGCTACACAAAACCGCGTCGGTTCAGGTAGCTCAGTGATATCAAGAGTGGAAAGCGAGTGGATGGAATCTGCCCTTGAAAGGGGCTGTACATCTCTTGATGTTTCTGAAAAATCGAGGCCGATAGCATCTTCATCGACATCACTGGATTTAGAGAAGAGGGCCATAACCTAGTTAGTATACCTTTATGTGAGACTTTAATATTTAGGAGTATATGTAACTTACGAGTAGATTTCAATGCTACGCTGTGCAGTCAGTGCTGTGACGAGTGTTCTTGATATCTAGCGCGTTAGTAGTGGCCAGCTGACATTACCTTTCGGAGCAAGGTCTATCTCAATGGAGTGTGATATGCCGCACTAAACAACACAAAACATGCACGTGATTTTATGCATCCAAATATAAATACAAAGTAGTAATACTTGACTCTCAATGATCGCACTAGGATACAGATAGACTGGTGACCAGCCCGTCTATGAGGCAAGCCATATTAGACGGGCTGGTCAATCCACCAGTCTAGGATACAGATACCATCAGTACAAGAAGCAGCGAAATAGCGGGCCTATACGACAGCGTATCACTTCATAGAGTTGTCAACGTGAATTTTATGACAATTACCTTCCCATCAGCTGATCTGAAACGTTGAACGTGCACTGCTGCCCTTGGAAGCGCGACAATGCCATAGTGTTAATGGGGTCAAGCTCGGGAGCTTTCACATTTGTCAGTAAGTCATCAAAGACAAAATGGAGGGGACCTCCACGACATGCTGCTCCAGCTTACGACGCCGAACCTGTACTCAGCCAACGACAAGAGGATGTTGTTGAATGTCAGAGGGGGTCCCACAGTGATGTGTAACACGCTTTGCGTGTCGTTTGGCAGGGGCTCCAACATAGCGAAGGCAGTGTAACGAGCGACATGATCCACAGGCACCATGTTCACGGTGTTGTCGATATCTGGGACAAGACAGAGCTGGACGCGTCCCTTGACCATCCGCCGAGTACAGGTCGCCCGTTTTGGTCACCATTGGGGCCAGACACGAGACCTGCTTTGAATAGTTAAAAACATAGACATGACGGAAGACATACTGAATCGAGACACTATAGCCCAGTTTTGACGATGCCGGTCACTCCCTTCTGACTGAGAAGAAGCTGATAAAATATGGACATAAATGGTCCCGCAACCTCGAGTCTCCATTGCAGACGAAACGTCAGTGAGACAACAGTAAAATCAGGTACTTTGGACGACCAACAGGACTCGGAGATGTAGTGGGTGGAAAAGCAGATGAATCGGACATAATGATAGAGGTGGCTGAAAAAGACGATGAGCAGCGGCAATGAGACCAGCGAGACTGAATACTATTTACACCACTCACCAAGTACTGGCCAAGTACACCAGAGGTAGTTACTATGTGAGAAGGGTACAGCTGTGAGCACCCAAGGCAAAAGAAGTGAAAGAAGCTTAGTCACAGATCTAAGGCGGTTCAATTGAACAAAACAGCTCCGCAATTTGACGCGTCGCTCGACTACGGTGTTCCACTCTTCAAGTGAATCAAGTCTCACCATCTCAATGCAAAGGTACTTTCCTTTGACCTCCATGTCTCGACCTTTGAAGTCCAGACCGATTGTTACAACAAACTCAGTGGACCAAATGTCATGACTGAACGTTGCAACCAGCGCAAGGCTCGAACAACTACCACTCGGACAAACACATGCCTCCGAGCTCAGCCATTCGCATGACTTAGAGAAGCTCTGCAGGTCGTGAACGAGATCTCAGTGCTAGCGGAGTGGGGGACCCCTAGGCGAGGGGTGGAGTAGCGGCTGGGTAGCACCGTAGCTTAGTCAGCCACTCAGTGTCCTTCGGGCTTTGTCGTAGCGTAGTGCTCTTCACCACTTTGCCTTGCTCGCGACACGCAGACACACAGTCGCGGATACACCGCTCCACTAGTCATCGATAAGGCTGCTCATTAATAATCATACTCGTATTTCTTTTATTCATTACAATGTTACAATATTTCACCGAACGACTAGAAAAAAGACTATGCAAATACAATACCGCCTCGATCCCAATCAACCAGGGGATGAACCGCCACCCCCACGATAGGATGATACATTTCCAGGAAGGCCATGAGTCTTCAAGTCTAAGTTTAGCACGTCAAACAAGAGTCTGATGGTGGGTCAAAATGAGCAGCCGGTATATATGCCATAGAAGTGTTCACGTACACCATATCTCGGACTTGTCTGTTCAGCATCATCACTCATGACCAAGAATCCACTTGTCCATGTCACTCCAAAGTTTTTCCCGTATCTTTCTCCACGTAGTTCGTTTTGACCGGATACAATAAGAGCACCAGCCTTCCTCCCCCCACGGAATGTCGATCAACGCCTGGGCACCGCACACCGGATCAAATAGAAATTTTGTGTACAGCCCAGAGTTATGGATGCGTTTGTCCCAGGCATCCTGGGTGCCATATTCGGATGAACATGTCTCTGACGCAAGTGATAAAAAGAATGAGTCAGACGTTTAAAATAACCAGGAATATAGCAGTACCTTGTGATGCGGAAGACTTCGCTTTCTTGTTCCAGGAGGAAGATGTATTAACTTTACATGAGCGCGCAAGGACAACGAATTCCGCGGCATTTTCCATCGGCTCGGGGGTCAAATCCGCCAGGGAAGATGACCATGTTTGCCCAAGAACTTGAGCTGCCCAAACACGGTATGTTTCGAAGCGCAAGGCAGTTGCAGCACGGAGAATGGGAGCGAGAACTGAGAATGGGGGAGGTTGAAAGTAATATTCACTACGGATAGTCAGACTGATCCATGCAAAGAGAATGATATGGATTACGTTGGGTTGTCATCAAATTTCAAGAGAGCCACGAGGTCGTCCGCCGTAGTAATGTTATCAAGGTGGTATACCGTCACTTCATTTTCCATCCACGCATCGTCGTTATTAGGGACATTATCTTCAAGGTTATGTTCAAGAAGCTGCGCGAAGAATGAAGACTTGGTGACCAGCCTCGAACGATGAAGTTTAAACAGCACCCCATCAACCTCGATGACAGTATTGCCATCCAAGATGTAGAAATCTTCGTGTTTTTGAGCGGTAGCGGAATCAGATCTGGCCCGCTTGAGAGGACGTCCTTGGCCAGAATCGTCGCTAGTCATTCCGGGGGTCTCTCTCTTTTCCTTAACCTTACCATAGTTCTTCGCATCGTCTTTGTTCACGCATGTGGAAGTTGTGCAATCGTTTGAGACCTTCTGAAGAGCTGTTGACGCCTCCATGTGAACGCTAATGGAAATGAAACTAAAGAACAAGTCTCTGCGTTGTCGCTGAGGTAGTACAGATAATAATGAGATTATAAGCTACAGTATAGCCTGAGAGACCGAGGGAGGTGTTGAACACTGGGCAGTGTTCTTATCAGATATTAGAATGACGTCATCATATTACGGCATGCTTTTGACGCGTTGAAGTATAAAGTACAAAAATAAAACAGCTTTCTCATGCACCTCGATGGCCTGAGGTGCATGCCGGCCTATCTCCCTCCCTCCCTACACTATCCATGTCTCTCTACACCTCCTTCGCAGTTGCAGGCGCAGGCCCCACAATCGGTGGTCGTATCGTAAAGGCAAGATTCAATATCTGTTGGTTGGTACCCCCTCAGTTTATCTGACTGTTCGATAGGCTTTGCTTGAGCGAGGCGCGTCAGTAGTAGCTCTCGCTCGACCCTCAAGTACATCGACATCAAGCCCACTCCTCGAGGGCGCAAAGATTGCCACGGCCGACTATGCTGACGTCAAAGCAGTTGCCTCCATTCTCCGCGAACATAAAGTGGAGGTCCTGATTTCTGCAGTGGCATACGGCGCATTACCTTCGCAGTCTACTATCGCTGATGCTGCCAAGGAAGCCGGTGTAAAACTTTTCGTTCCCTCTGAATTCGGCCTGCCTACGGAGGGAGGGAAGGGCGGTCACATGGTCATCAAATCACAGTTTGCTGGTGAGACTTTTTATCTTGTGCCTGGTTTGGTTGCAAGTCGTTGAATGCTCGCGGTATTGTAGATTACCTGAAGTCATTGGGCATTCCTTCAGTGCGCTTCTACGTAAATGCCCGTTATCCCATACATCCGGCAGATCTAGTAACACCTTTTGACACAGACCGGGATGTTCATGGAATTCGTCCCACAGTTTGCTGGAGTTGACACCGGGAAGTTCATGGTCCTGGGCAAGGGTGATGCTTCTTTTTCTACTACTGCCTTGGAAGACGTTGCAGGTATTGTGATAATCGTTTTTCAGTGATCATACATAGTGACATTGGATACATTCTAGGTTTTACCGCTCATGTTCTTACGTCACTCCCTCCAGCCAAACTCCATGATGCTACGTTCCGCATCGAGGGAGAACGCACATCTTTCAATAAAGTTGGCGCCCTGTATGCATCCAAGAATATTCCAGTAGAGCATGTCACCTCCCTTCCCGAAGGATACGTCAAACAGACTCTTTTGCAAGGCTTATTTGAGCAGGGCCGAGGTAGCTCCGGGTGGGACAACTACGTCGACAAAGACATCCCGGAGAATGCTCATAGCGGTAATGCAGCATGGCCTGGGCACCAGTGGAAGAGTATCAAGGAGGTGTTGGAATTGTAGAATTCGAAGGTGGCTGCTGCTTCATCTGCATTTTGAGTCGTTGTATCACTAGTCCTCTCTCTAGTCTGAGTTGATCTCAGCCGTCTTGACGTTCAACCGTTCGACGTACATCATTCTCTACATAATATTTATCTAGTGTGAATGTACGAGTACGCCTAAAGACCGCACACTAGTTGACCACCTGACCCCCACTCTGCTGCGTGCATTGGTTACTCAAATAAGATGGTATCTGGAACTGCTGGATTTGGCTCGGTAGACTCGCAAACTGCATCAACAGCCCTGCAGCCATGTGCCAGCCAATATGACAGTGGAACGCCCAGAGCCCTGGGTTGTCGGTGATGAAGCGAATGGCAACCCAGCCATAGCCGGGAATAGTCAACGTGTCGCGTCTCGGCGGGTTGGTCGTATTGAGTTGCGACACCCCAGACAAGTAATCGCCATCACCTTCACCAAGGATCCAAAATACGTGTCCATGAAGATGGAATCTACACAGGGCATCAGTCAAAAGAGACCAACACTGATGTATGACCAGCGGCACATACGGGTGGCTAGCATCATCGTAACTATTCAGGATTAAGTCAACGACAGTGATATCATCGTTAACAACGACAAGTTGGCTTGAGTCGAAGGTAGTCTGGATCCCGAGATTTGACATCTGCAGCAGGGTAGGATTTGTGCTTTCTGCTTGCCAACTCGTGCTGTTCATGAATGCCAGCGTTTGCGTTCCGCCAGATTCAGTTGTTTGCTGAAAAGACATGAAGATTTGAACAGTCTCCGTGCTGTTGGGTGGGTTCATGGCAATTTGGGGTACGATCATTGTGCTGTTGAGGTCGAGACAAAGGGAGGGGAATACGTCCGACCAATCTTGGGTATTTGGTGTCGTTGGCGAGGCACCGTATGTCATCGTAGCCAGCACCATCGTGTTGAGGTTTGGATTACTGAGTTTGTAGCAAGTGGCTTGCATCTCAGCGCGTACGTTGTACGATCCTGCTGTCTGATTTGTCGTCAAGATAACAGAGTAGCGCTGTGCGACGTGTATAGGGACACGGTGCACATCCACAGGTACAAGAGATGTCCCGTCTGCTTCAACAACGCTCAGCACGTGCGAGTCTACGCTGAACATGAACTCCGTCAGTGTACCCATATTAATGAGACGAAGCCGATAACGCAAATTTGGTTGCAGATCAAATGAGGAACCATTCATTTTGCCGTTGATGAGACCGCTGTCCGGAGGAGGTTCTGCTCCAGGATTAACTCCACCGTAGTTAGAGCCATCGATCCCAGCAGAGCTCAAGTACTGAGTGAGCAATCCGGAAGACATCACATCATACCAATCTAAAAAGAGAATTACCCTAAAAACACAGACAAAAATAATACTGATACGAACCCGAAAGTATGACAAGCGCCTCGCGGTCATATTGGCCATAAATAGGCTCGCTGAGAGAGTGAATTATAAGTGGGCCGTAAATGCCATCTGTGTACCTTGTTTTATTCACGTTAGCCTCAAAAAGAAACCACCATGTGCTGCAGATGTTTACTGTGTAGATGCATGAGCATGATACCAGAACGTCCCGTACTGGTTCGGATTAATGGTGAAACGATAGGCTAAATATGTTAGACTCATGGAACGTGGTCGCAAGAAGTAAACTTACTAAAATTCATTCCCGGAGGAATAGGGCACTGAGTGATACCGTTGGTACCATCCATGTAGTTGGTCCCGTTTTGAAGTTGACCATGCCAGTGAATAGTAGTGCCGTTGGGTAATTGGTTGAAAACGTTAACCACAAGCTCATCGCCGCTGTTCACCTCAATAAGAGGGCCAGGGAATTGGTCTGAGGTTCTGAAGTCAGTGGGATCATCATGATGAATGGAGTAACGTGGCGTACTGTTCACCACCAACATAGTTCTCTGGACACCATCAGGTGAACCGACTGCTTCAGATATGACGAATTCGTAGTATCTGGTTGTCGGTGTGCTCGTAACAACAAAATTCTGATCCAGGAGAAATGAAGAGTTTGTCGTGACATAGCTCAAGTTTGACTTCTTCTTCAATCCCAATCCGAGCCCCAGACCAAGAGCCAAAGCAAGCACGACCACAACGGCGCCAGCTATCCCCGTGATTATGAACAACTTGCGACGACCTATTGGAAATTCTAGTTGGAATAAAATCAAACAGTTGTGACGCAAGTCCACGAACCACTTTGCCTGACGGGTGTGACGCGGGCCTCTTTTAAAGCCAGATCCTCATGGTCGCTCGAGCTACCCTCCTTCGAGGGTGACACCAAGGTAGACATCGTGAAAAAAGGATGCCGGCCCCTGAGGCGCTCATTCACTCTATATGGGCTAGAGACTCGAGGGTGCACGTTCGTAGGGATTATTGATATGAAGACAGGCACGAATCAGTGGGAAAGATATCCGCATCTGTATGATGGGATTCTGAATAACGTCGTAAGGATGATCAATTTAGAACGTTCGCACACAATGCGAATCCACCCTGGCCAGGCGTCAAATCGGAAGTCCATGTGCCAGTAGGAAGATTCGGTCCGCTTAGTGGCTTGGAATTGCCAGCTTGGAGAGCGCCAGCATTGAACATTCTTTCCGCAAACGAAGAACCATTACATCATCAAGTTGGACGTGCCGATTGACTCCTCGAAGTTCAATGGTTGAAAAGACCATATGTTCCGTAGACTGAGAGGTGGGTACATGCGGTGACTTATCTAAGCACGAAACGTTTGATTCCGCGGAAGCAATTCGTCTGATTCCCATGTGCGCGCGCCATTTGAGCCCCTGCAGGCGGCAATGTCACCGCTTGGCAGCCTGCAGTCTGCGCTTATATCCATACCTAAGTCAACTATTTGCAATACGGAAAATATTCTGAGGCGGATCAGCGGCGCACTAGCGACGAGACATTAATATTGGTGGTGGATGCATCGATGAATCTGTCTAATGACCCTTCTGAGTTTAATCGGTTCGCTCACGAACTCTACTATACACCGCATGTCGGAAGTACGATATCGACGCGCCATTCAATCGAACACTATTTGGGAGAGAAGAGGAGAAAGGCACAACAGCAAAAGTAGTCTCTTATTGTAATTCATGGTAAATGTCCGAAGGTGAATGGATTGCTTGTAACTTATACGATAGCATAAGACTGGTATTGTATAGTCTAGGTAAATCGCAGTTATAACCAAAATCCCATGCAACGTTCTGACACCGTTCGTTCCGAAAGTAAACCAATTCAACCAAATCGTTCTGAATCTCTCAGTACTAAAGGTTTCACAACACGGTTCCAGTTCTCTGACCAAGAACCCCACTCCCAGTCAGCACCTTCTTCATGTACGTGATAATGGACATGAGGCCCGACATTGAGCGGTACCTGTAATGCCCGCTGCAAAGTCGTCCGCAACGAATCAAGTGCAGGTGACGAAGGAAAAGAAGTGAGGAGCATCTATGATGCGTAGTCAGTCTCCATCGATATCATGGGGAGTACGAGTCCCACCTCCAGATGCTCTGCAAGCTGAGACGCATTCCTGAAAACCAGGCCGTTAATACCGTCTTTGACAAGCTCTGAAAGGCTGCGAATGCGGCTATCAATATGACAGAGGTCTAAACACGCAGGTTCTCACCATGCAAAATCGAGGGCACAAACGGGGAGTCCGCATCCAAACATATCAACGATTTTCATTGGCAAATCGAGCGCGGACGAACTTGAGTGCAAGGATATGCCCAAGTCAGCAGAGCCTAGATAAGATTAGTGAATTGACTTGTGACCATGCACGAACGGCTTACCCAGCAAAAGGGGATAGTCTTCGGCTTCAAGCCATAAACTGGTGCACCTGACATACTGCCAGTTTTTTTGCAAGAGCTCCACTTCTGCCATATATCGTTCTTTGAGTGGCCCTTTGCCTGTGATGACCATCCATATGCGAGGCAAGACTTGTCGTCCCTTTGAATCACGTTTTGATTGCGAGTTGTCGCAATTTGTAAGGTTTACTTCACGAGCACGAGACTCGTAGAGTTTCAATGCCTCCAAGAGAATGCCAAAGTCTTCGTCTGGTGTCCATGACGTACTACTCACCAGCAGCGCTGGACGATCTTTTCGAAGACTAGGTGTACTCATGAAGCTAGGAGCGGATGCGCGAGAAGCTGAACACGGTGGAAGTCCAAGTATTTCAGTGAATTGGGTCGTATAAGGCAGTGAAGCACTGGGGAGAAAATCTGCAAGTGATGGCGGTATCGAACGTCCAAGCCGTATGAAGAGCTACATTGAAGGTGTCAGATACCATTGGATATAAGAGTCGCTTCTGTACCTCATGGACTTCTAGAGGTAGACACTTGTGAAAGTGGCTGGGCGGACGATCATGCAAGACTGCTTTGTGTCCTCTGGAACCAGTAATTAATCGCAAGTCGATACTGTAGGCAATTATACAAACATCAAGCCCCATTCCTGCTCCAGATGGTTTCGCATAGCGTTTGTAACGAAAAGATGAGCGTACGCAGAACTGCCGAACAGGATCTCAAAGCTAAAGGAGGTTGGTACAGAACGCTTGGCACAAATGATGATGAACATACCGTTTCGCAATATTGACGAGCAGATGTGTCCTTCCCAATTTCAATGCGAGAATGCTATACCCGAGGTTATGCCAGTCAATGATTACTTTGCTTCCCATTATCCCTCCGACAAGCCACACTAAAGCGAGAGTGGGGACACTTGGGGGATTCTACAAAATATATTAGAGCGCTGAAGGTGGCAGCTACATTTATATCCATACCTGCACCATGATAAACTCGGGCGGACGGGGTATGTCAAAGACTAGCGTGTATAGAATGGTGGCTATCTGATATAGAATTTTGATCGGAGCGGCTAGAACGAAAGGAATCCGCGTAACAAGTGGAGGTGGTTCTGACAAGTAGGACAACCTGATATTAGAGAGGGAGGTTAGCGAAAGTATCGGCTTGGAGCCTGACGTGTCGAATGTCAGTCTGAACAAATACGATACCGGCAGTTCTCACCTTTGTATCCAATGAGATAGGTGTCAAATCCCAGCTTCGCAAAGCTCTCTGCATGGTACATCATTCGCGGGCTGCGTCCCACATCGCCTAACACGAGAATGGCGACTGAGCGCAATTTCGGGGTTTTTCGCACCTTCTGGAAGACATTCACGACAAGGAACACCAGAAGCGCAAAAAAAGATAATGTTGCAAATATAAAGAAGTCGTGAAAATCACTCTTGTTTGCTATCATTGCATTGGAGCCTTGAGCACAGCGAGCAGGAGCCTGGAGGGCATAATACACGACACAGCCACCATTGACAGCGACCTTAGGATGACTAAGCGTAACGTATCAAAGCCTGAGCGCGCGCTGCGCGCTGTCTCGAACCGCACCATCGAGTCTGCTGTTCAGTCCTGTATGACAATTCCATCCACGCATGCAGTATGTCGCGGACCCACTCTCGCAACTGTTTCAGGCATTCCCCAAAGCTGCATCATCGTTCAGCGTAGCACCCCCACAATGTCCCTCCCACTTGTTTATGCCTGATTTATTCCCGTGATTTATTGATGTACGTCCAGGTCGATACATGTTCTTACAAAGGTCACGACCAACAACAATTCTCTTAAATTTATACCTGGCGTAGGAGGAAATTGAGTTAGCTCGGAGACACATTTTCCTTAAGATTTGCTTATCACAAATATCTACAGCAGATGTGGGAGGGGCAAGGATCAGCTCGCTTAAATAAGCGTAAATTACATTCTACGCCATCCTTGTACCTCGGATGGCTTGAAAACCCGGACGATGAACTACATTTTAAAATACATCCACTGAGTACATGAATTCCGCGCGCAGTGCAAGATGTACTAGATGTCCACTAGAGTTCGCGCATTTTTTGGGCAACGTCCATTACTCCACAACGCACAAACATAAATATTTAATTCTTTGACAGTTCGATAGCCTGACATCGAAAGTACAACACCTACTGGTTTTTTTTTCGAAAATCGACGTGTTGAGTCCGGCGGAGAGTTACCGCGCAGAAAAGTGCATTTTCCCTAGAGTTCGCGCACTTTGTCACAATTTGTCACACGTCTGCCGCAATGCCTTTTCACACTCCGCAGCGTCCGCACCGTTCGTACAGTGTGCTGTCGCATTTCGTCATTGCGGAGTTTCGATTTACACAATCTCGATGTAACGCTTTGGATAGATTGTCACGTCTGGGGCATATATCTTTTATTGCAGATGATCCTGACAAGCATGTGGCCCCGGAGAAATTTGTTTTAGTATTCTCTCATCGTGTATAACCATGATACCACATTCCAGAATTTTATGTGGTGATCTGACCTTTAGAGCGAGCCTTCTATGCACAAAACTAGGCTCCAGCACCAATAAGTTGGCCATGGGACGAGATCTACTTCGATTTTCTTCAAACAAAAAATATGGCACTGTGTATTATGTTGGGGAGAACCTAAATGCAACACGCATAAGGATTCCGTGCAGAATTGCGGGTGCTAGAGTCAATGCGCGAACTCCTGGGACACACGGACTCGCGGGACTATCTAGTAGGGTGCATAGTGAGTGTGAAATGCAAATGTAAATGGGTATTAGTGATGAATAATATCAGGGTCAGTGATAGTGATAATGTCAGGCTGTAGGGGGTGGTGGAGAGTACACGCTTTAGACGAACGCCCCGCGAGATGGACACCGTCACCATCATGCAACAACAAACTCATCTTGGACGATCTGCGCATCTAAAACGGCAGGCGGGAACGGCGGACCAGCGGAGGTAGTTCTCACGTTGGGCATTTGTGAGATCAGAGGTATAAACGGGGCACATTTGATCCGAAAAGGGGGTTTATGGGGGCAGGTGTATGCATACGCATAAATGGGGTGGCGGCGGGAGATGTCGAAAGGCGATGAAATAAGGGAGATGAGAGAGATGCACTTGGAGGTGTCGAGATGGGGGGAGAAGAGTGCGAAGGCGACAGGTGTGTGCAAGAGGCAATGAGTAACTATGAAGCTTGGAGATGTGCCTAAACACGCAGTTTAAGCGATGAGTCGCGAAAGTCGCACACATACATACCTGCGCAAGTCTCTGTCCTTCGGATAAAATATCGAGGCAAGACTGCAGGCCCTGCAAACACCACTGTCTTTCGAGCCAGGAGAGCAGGCGACGATCCCAGAAGAGCTTAAATGCATAGTTGAGATCGTTGTCCCATAAGTTTGGAGCCTGCGATAGATGGAAGGCCCAGTTTTGACATGCATAGTTGAGAGCGCCAGATGTTGATCGACTCTGTTCCCGTGCTTCTCCTGTAAATGCCATAAAGGCTTCCATGGCACATAAGATCTCCATGTCTGGTAGAAAGCGACCTTGTGGTAATTCAGGAGTGGGATGATCCTGGGGCCTTGACGCTAGAAACGCCGGAAACATCAAGAAATCGGGCAAGCTCCTGAACTGCTGGATGACTTGGAACGCTGGCAGCATGTGGAATCGTGGGATAATTGTGTAATGTCTGATAACCGCAAATGTGCTCGAGAATTCTTCCGTTGTTACCCACGCAGACGCTTCAGGAGTCGACTGCCAATCTCGGCCATCCTGGCTCTGCAACCAGGAATGTCCGTCTTCAGTCTGTAGCCATTCTTTCCCAGCCTGGGACCGCAGGAAATTTGGCTCGCCTTCATTGCTGAACTGCTCCAGACTCAAGGCTTTATCAACGAGGGATAATCTGAAGGCTTCCGCCGCCTGGTCTTGCAGCCACGCTTGTCTGGCCAGTATTTGTAGCTGAGTTGGCAGAGTAGCTTGCGTCTTCAGCCACGTT
The DNA here is from genome assembly GCA_016695465.1 of Suillus americanus. Lineage (NCBI taxonomy): Eukaryota > Fungi > Basidiomycota > Agaricomycetes > Boletales > Suillaceae > Suillus > Suillus americanus. Next base: position 1,535,482 of record MU177892.1, read on the forward strand.
CTCCCAAGTTGGGACCGTAGCCAGGTTCGTCCAGATTGCGACTGCAGCCATTCGCGCCCGCTCGGCGTCTGCAGCCACTCTCGCCCGCCCTGGGATTGTACCCACTCTCGCCCGTCATAAGATTGTCGCCAATTGTCCCCGTCCTCGGACACCAGCCACTCTCGTCCGCACGGCAAATACAGCCACGCTCGCCCCGAGCGTGTCTGTAGCCATACTTGTCCACCGGGAAGGTGCAGCCACTCTCGTCCACCCTCTAGCTGCAGCCACTTTCTTCCGCCCTGGGTCTGCAACCAGTCTACTCCACCCTGGTCCTGCAGCCAGTCTCGTCCTGCTTTGTCCTTCAGCCAGGAATGTGCGTCCTCAATCTGCAGCCACTGTCGTCCATCCGCGGTCTCCAACCAGCCTAATCCTTCCTCAGTTAATAGCCAGAGTCGCCCTCCCCTGTTGTGGAGCCAGAGTCTCCCAGCCTCGGTTGGGAGCCAGTCTAACCCGTCTTGAGTCTGCAACCACCCTGAGCCGTACTGGGTTTGCAACCAGACATACCCGTGTCGGGTCTGCAGCCAGTCTTCTCCGTCCTGGGTCTGAAGCCAGGCGCGTCCATCCAGGGTCTCTAGCCAGAAATGTAAATCTGAACCCCGATCTCCTCGAAGCCATAGCAAGCCTATAAGAGCTCGCATTGGCTCCGGTGGCTGGACGATGAAAGCTAACGACTGTTTTAGGCGCTGGGGATCATGGGCTTCCATAGCTTGACTTTGCTTGTTCAATTTTGAGAGAGCATCTAGGAGGGTCGGGCGTCTCGGGATGTCTTTCATCATCAAGCGCAGACAGGATTCTGCGAGTAGCGAGTGGGGTGGTGTGATATCTTGTATTTCAGGAAGGCCGCAGTTCGAGAGGTCGGAAGCATAGTCGCGAACGGACGAGTGGAAGATGTTCATGGGAAGATGGCTGTCGGTAGGAATGTCTACGATTGAACGTAGCTGTACCAATACTGTCTCGACATCACGGCCCTGACCTAAGCCGAGAAGCTCTGAGATTTGTGCGATAGATAGAGGGTCTGCAAGGGCAGCAACGAGGGACAGGTGCTGGTATGCCCGCTTGGGATCGGCGCATGTAGAAAGGATAAGGTCGTATAACTTGTATATCTCCGTTCCTGGTAGAAAACCACACGTTGACTCGAGTATGAGTTCAAGCCGATCGCGGGGATCTTTGTATCCATCATTGTCGATAAATTTGATCATCGTAAACGCCACAATGAAACGTCTGCCCGCTCGTCTAACCAGCCGCGTGAGTTGATCTCTTGATGGTTGAGGGAAACCGGGATAGCGATATTGTAGCTGTGTAAAAGAATGCTCCAAGAAAATATAGATGTCCTGTTCAACATCTATACCATCCAACGACAAAATGGTACCGTTCCCCGGTATCTCATCTACCAGCTGCACATCCAATTTCTGAATGGCTTCACGGATATGCGATTCGAAGCGACTGGTGAGCAGGATGTGGATTGCTGGCACTTTAGGATCACGAAGAACTTCGCCAAGCAGGGAGATGAGATCCGTAAGGTCGGTTTCGGGTGTGCATTCATCAATAGCGTCGATAATAAACACCAGTGGCAAAGACTCGGCCAGTCTGAACCGAAGCGTCCGGAGATGTTGGAGAAACAGCGCATTCATCTGTTTGCGAAGTGACTTGTCGGGACCGAGAAGAGCGGGATTCTCGCGTATAACTCTGTTCACGTCCTCCCGGATACTGGGGAAATTAGTAGCAAGCTGGTATGCAAGCGTCGCAAAAAAATAGCCAGTCGTGCATCGTTTCGTGTGCTTGCGCGAGAAAAAGAATGATGCACCGAGTCGTTTTTCATTAGTCATGTGGTCCGTCGCACTGAGAGCTCCCATCCTCTCAGCTACAGTGAACGCAACAGCAGACTTTCCGACGCCTGCTGTGCCATGTAGCCAAATGATTTTATTCTTCTCCCGGTTGTTTAATGATGTGTGGATGTGGTTGAGAAGATCCACCCTGGTCCTTTGCAAACATTTCGGATGGGGCTGGCGTTCAGGAGAGTCATATTCAGCGCCTTTGACAGCAACGTGGGACAACTTCTCCCAATTTGCTTCAGACAACGAGGAAACTGTTAAGATTGAGGTTAGCGAGCAAGAGGGAATAAGAAAAGTAGATGCTGACATAGATTTCGACTCATCGACAGATGTTATGACATAAGTTGCGTGATAGAATAACGATGACTAGGTGTCAGACGTTAAGATATTAGAGATCATAAAACCCATAATCATATCAAGGATTGACGTACGACTGGAATCAGCTATGGCCAGCCTGGGTTGGTTGTGGTCTTGTAGGAGCGACAAGCGTAAAGCGATGTGGACGTTATGTAGCACTGATGATATAGCAAGGTGTAAAGACTATTTGAAATCACTAGATGAAAAGTTGATGATGCAATGGCTAAGATGATTGAAAACTTTGGCGTTTTGCGATAAGCCAAAGTGTTACGTCACAACGTTTGCATGGGGTTATTTTATACTTTTGCAAATCCATGTGCCAGTGAATGAATGGTCAATACTTGCATAAATACTCGTATACATATGCAAGTACATTGTGTAAGCTTACAGATCTCTCTTTGATCAGTGACACAAAGCAGCCGTGACTTCAATACCGGCGTAAGAGTCTGTCAACGCGAGTGGCTCGCGTGTTCAAAGTCCCTTGAAGATGCAGAGGAAACAGACGCCCACCTGAGGCGATAATGAAATAACACTGCAGCGTACCCGAGTAAAATGTCGAACTGAGGCAACCCAGGCGTCAGGCAATACTTCGCAGGACTGTAGCGCCCAATCTTTCTCGATAGATGTCGACAGCGTGCGAGAACCACGCTCAGGCTCCTTCCCACCACTGCTTCGAGTGTGAGGGGCGGACTGCGAGGGAGTGAGGACTTGTCAACATAATGATAATTTCCAGTCACATGTAAATTCAATCCCAGCATAACCTTATTCCCCAGCGGCTGGAAGATAACACACGTAGGTCAGCCACAGTGGCTGAAACATCGGAAAATGAAATTTATTTCAATATCTGAATAGACCCGAACGTAGGGTTAAATTATATGTGCATTAATCGTAAGGCTGTCCGTCGTCTCGTTCTGGTCGCCTCAACAATGAACTCGCATGCTCTAGAGACGATTATCATTGCTTTTGAAACTGCTGGCATCAAAGCTTCTCAATTTGTATTGACACTGCTCACCTACCAGCAGTTTAATGACCATACAATTGTCAGAGATCTGCTCTCGCACTCAAATGACATACTTGCTGCACTCCTCAAGCATCCGAGTCCTTCAAAAGTGCATGTACCCTCAGCGAGTCATCTCGTGCAAGAAATATGTACTGCCGAGGTCCGCAGACTTGCACCCGAAGACAGTGGATCACACTTTGGGGCATCAAGTGCAACCACCAAACAACTGGAGGACTTTAGTATCGAAGACATGGCACAGGAAATGATTCGTAGCGCACCGGAATTCTGGGCATTGCTTGGGGTATTGCTTGGCGAAGGCGAGAAGTGTTTGTTGCCTGTGTCAGATGAAGGAGACGGAGATGGAGATGCGGTCATGGGTGACTCACAGAGTTTTGAGGATGATGACAGTTATTGGGATCAGGTAGAAGCAGTAAATCTCGAGGGCTTTATCACTGGACTTGCCTCCGAAAATGTCTCCAAAAAAGACTTACGTTCTTCACGTCGTTCTGCGATTATCAAGACTGTTAGTATAATGAGTGGCTTTTGCTTGCAGCGCGAGACTAATGTTAATGAAATTAGAAAAAGGTCGGGGTTATCAGTATCATGATGCAAAGCACCAAGCAGAAATCAAACGCACTGCAAAGTATCATCGGAATTTTCTTGCAGTCAGCGCACACGCCACAGAATGTCATCGACACTCTTGCACGGATCGGAATCTCGATATCTACTGATGCAATCAACGCTGCAGTCAAATCCTTGTCAGCGGAGTCACAGAACACCATACGAGATCTAGGGCAAACCCTCCTTGCATCATACGCATATGATAATTTTGACGTCGACCTGAAATCCCATGTTCCAGTAGCGGAAAAATCGAACGACTCACTAAAACACCTCACCTCCGGTCTGATTTTCCCGCTGCAACATGGTGTCACTGTGCTGGGATTGAATTTTGCACGTGGTTCTAACAATAACTCTCAGACTGATATTTTGCTCAAGCCCTTGCAGCCCGCCCCTCACATGTCACACTCGAAGCAGTGGTGGGAAGGAGCCTGGATCACGCTCAAGATTTAAAAGAAGGCAACACTGCATAGTCACGGCTGTGCGAGTCGTGCGACAATGCACGTAGCGCCTGGAGACACTGCGGCAATTGTGCGTAAGACCGTGCCGTGAAGGATGGAAAGTCTATATCAAAGTCCCACCGATTTTACATACATAATCATGATGCACCTCGGTGACACGACAATACATGGGAGCTTAGCGCAGCTGCGGTACAACCATGAACAAAATTTCAACGCAGTTTCAGACAGCAGGATGACACTCGGGGTGATATAACGGGCCGTTATATCACCCCGAGAGATTACACCGTCGTGCGGATTGTGTGGTGCAGAGATCAGAGAATGTGCGCTCTACTTCGCCTGCCAACTGCATGCCCTACAATCGAGAGGATTGTCACAGAAAAGACCTTGAGTGGGTGGTTACATCTCCGCGAGTCTCGGTTACCCTGGAGTTCTGCCAGGTTCTACCCTCCTTTCGCGTGAGTTCTGCCGAGGACCAGGCACAACCGGTTTTGCCAAACCGGTTGGCAAAACTGCCGAGCTCTGCCAACAACACTGATATTAACGGGTCATAATAGATTGGAAATTCAGTGGGAGAATGCAGAACATCATGATGGACAATCACTAACATCAAGTGTTGCACAAGAACGCTGCTATGGTAAGGAGAAGACGAGGAGCACCTGCACAAGCTGTCGGTTTTACTTCTAGCTAGAACGATTGGAGCCCGGAGAAATGACTTAGAACTTGCCGAATTCTCGAGTGACCGATCAACCAGAATTTCTACTTCATCAATTGAGTCTCGCTTCATTTGCATAAGTTACAGCCAACTGTATAACAGTGCACAAATTATGAACGAGTCTGCGTTACAACCCCATCCTTAGAGTTATCGACAATCTGTGAGGTCTATGCATCCCTCATATCCTTTTGTCCCTTCAATTCGTCGGCTTTCAAATTTCAACGGTCACAAGACTCAGTCTCCAATACACGCAGTGCTTCAGCTTTGCACCGTTCGCTTTGCACAATGTTAGCTAATTTAGCACTTCTCTGTCTGGAGTTCGATGTCGTTGTGATATTAGAGGTTAACAAACAAAGTAAAGAGTACACTAACATTTTTCTGCTAAACCTCGATGTCTAAAGCCGGTGCAGTAATCGAAATGAGGACAGTGGGACCAATATGTATTTGTGCTCGTGTAGAGAAGCGCAGGAAATGCTTGAAGGAGAGAAAATAAAAAATACGTGACTTGAGTAAAGTGGAAAAATGATATTAATCAACAAGGCATATTGCATAAAATTAACAGCTTCAGCGAGTTCACATGGAAGCCTTGAGATGTGCCTATATGCATACACAGTCAGGGGCCGAGTCGCATAAACTATTGGAGGCATACTTTTGCAATTTTCTGTCCTTCAGATAAAATAACGAGGCAAGACTGCAGCCCCTTCAAACACCACTGAGCTTCGAGCCAGGAGAGGAGATGACGATCCCAGAAAGCCCTGAAGATATTCTGGAGCACATCGTCCCATGGATTTGGAGCTCGCGAGAGATGGAATACCCAGTTTTGATATGAGTACTTCTGGGCGTTCGAAGCAGATCGACTCTTTTCTCGTGCTTCCTTTGCGAACGTTACGAACGCCGCCATAGCACGGACAATCTCCATGTCTGGTAGAAACCGATCTTGTGGGAATGCAGAGGTGGAACACTCCAGGTAATTCAACGCCAGAAACGCCGGAAGCATCAAGAAATCTGGCAAGCTCTTGAACTGCTGTATTACTTGACAAGCTGGTGGTGGTAATTCTGAGATGTTTGTGTACTCGCGGATGACTTCCAATGTACTCGAAAATTCCTCCATTGCCACCCAGACAAATGCCGAAGGAGTCGACTGATGCCGTTGATCAGGGTACGTCTGCAACCAGGATTGTCCATCATCGGTATGTAGCCATTCTTGGCCACCTTGAGACCGTAGCCATCCATGTTCGCCCCGCAATTGAACATCTTTAAATTGGTTCAACCAGCAAGCTTCCGCGTACTGAGTCTGAAGCCACGCTCGCCTGGCCCGTATGTGCAGCTGCGTTGGCCTTACCTGAGACTGCAGCCACAGTTGCCCAGGTTGGGATTGGCACCACTCTCGCCCACTCCAGGTCTGCATCCACTCCCGCGCGCTCTGCGTCTGCAACCACTCTCGTCCACTCTGCGTCTGCAACCACTCTCGGCCAGCCCGACACCGCAGCCACTCTTGCCCGTCCTGGGTGTGCATCCACTCTCGCCCACCCTGCGTCTGCATCCACACCCGCCCGGGCAGGGTCTGCAACCAATCTCTCCCACGCGAGGTCTGTACCCAGTCTCTTCCTCGTGAAGTCTGCAACCATACTCGTCCACCCTGGGTCTGGAGCCAGTCTCGTCCGCCTTGGATTTGTAGCCAGTCTCGTCCGCCCTGGTCCTGCAGCCAGTCTTGTCCGCTCTGGTCCTGCAGCCAGTCTCGTCCGCCCTGAGTCTGCAACCAGTGTCGTCCAACCTCGGTCAGAAGCCAGTCCTGCCAACCCTGAGTCTGCAGCCAGTGTCGCCCTCCCTGCGTTGAGAGCCAGCCTAGCCCATGCTGAGTCTGCAGCCATTCTAACCCATGCTGGGTCTGCAGCCAGGCATACCCGCGCCGGGTCTGCAGCCAGTTTCTTCCGTCCTGGGTCTGTAGCCAGGTACGCCCGTCCTGGGTTTCTACCCAGAAGTGTAAATTTGAACCCCGATCTCCCCGAAGCCATAGCAAACCTATGAGAACCTGCAGTGGCTCTGGTGGCTGGACGAGGAAGGCTAATGACTGCTTTAAGCGCTGGGGATCATGGGGTTCTATGGCGTGGCTTTGCTTGTTCAATGTCGAGAGAGCATCTAGGAGGCTCATGCGTCTTGGAATGGGAATGTCTTTCATCATCAAGCGCAGACAGGATTCAGCGAGTAGCGAGTGGGGTGGTGTGATATCTTGTATTTCAGGAAGGCCGCAGTTCGAGGGGTCAGAAGCATAGTCACGAACGGACGAGTGAAAGATGTTCACGGGAAGACGGCTGTCGGTAGGAATGTCTATGATTGAACGTAGCTGTACTAACACTGTCTCGACATCACGGCCCTGACCTGAACCGAGAAGTTTCGAGATTTGTGCGATAGGTAGAGGGTCTGCAAGGGCAGCAACGATAGACAGGTGCTGATATGCCCGCTTGGGGTCGGTACATGTGGAAAGGATAAGATCGTATAACTTGTACAACTCCGTTCCTGGTAAAAAGCCACACGTTGACTCGAGCATGAGCTCAAGCCGATCGCGGGGATCTTTGTATCCATCATCGACGATAAATTTGATCATCGTAGATGCCACGATGAAACGTCTGCCCGCTCGTCTAACCAGCCGCGTGAGTTGATCTCCTGATGGCTGAGGGAAACCGGAATAGCGATGTTGTAATTGTGTGAAGGAATGCTCCAAGAAAATATAGATGTCCTGTTCAACATCTATACCATCCAACGATAAAATTGTACCGTCCCCCGGTATCTGGTCGACATCTGCGCCGTCTAACGAAACTACGGCTGCAACACCCTCCCCAGTACCTCTCATTGGTATCTCGCACACCAGCGGGTGCATGTCATCGTCCTGAATTGCTTCGTCAATATGTGCTTCCGAGCGACTGGTGAGCAGAATGTGGATCATAGGTAGTTCGGGATCACGAAGAGCTCGGCCGAGCAGGAAGATGAGATCAGCGACCTTGGTTTCGGACGTGCATTCATCAAGGGAATCAACAACATATACCAAAGGCGGACACCCGCGCAGCCTGAATTGAAGCTTCCGGAGAGGTTGCAGAAAGAGCGCCTCCATCTGGTCATGAAGAGACTCGTTGGGGTCCAGAAGCGCCGGATTCTCGCGGATAGCTCTGTTCACGTCTTCCCGGATGCTAGGAAAATTGCTAGCAAGTTGGTAGGCAAGCGTAGCAAAAAAATAACCAGTCGTGCATTGTTTGGCGTGCTTGCGCGAGAAAAAGAACGTTCCAGCGAGCCGCGTTTCGTTATTTGTTTGATCTGTTACTTTCAACGTTCTCATCCTGTCAGCTACAGTAAACGCAACGGCAGACTTCCCGACGCCAGCCGTGCCATGCAGCCAAATAAGGTGCCTCTTCTCTCGGTTGTCTGATAATCCGTGGATGTAGTCGAGAAGATCCACCCTGGTCCCTCGCAAACATTTTGTATGGGGCTGGCGATCGGGGGAGTCGTATTCAGCGTCCTTGATAGCAACCTGTGACAGCATCTTCCAAGTTCCATCAGACGATGTAGCGACTGTAGATGAAGTCAGAGAGGGAGAACGAATCACATATAAATACTGACTTAGGTTTTGAGCCATCGACAAAGGGTCGTAGCAGTCATTCATATCGTCGATAAAATAACTCAAGAAGCACTGGTTGGGGTGTGACCAGGTGAACGATGGTAGCCTTGAAGGACGTTACTTGAACTGAAAACTGAAATGGTGTGAATTTTTATCAATTTCAGCGCGGTGGAAATGCTTGCTGGATGGTGGTAGTATAAATCAACAGAGTAGATACACAATGATAAGGAAACGCTGAGAAATTCACACATTCCTTAACGTCCTTAATCAGCTTATCTCCACTTGTCTCGAAACTTGTTTTCTCTCTCACATCATTTACCTGACATATCTTATATTTTTTTTAATGTGAAACATAATAGAACATGTCCATTAATACATTCAAGTTGAAATTTCGGACAACTTTCAACAAGGAATAAGTCCCTTTAAGGGCAGTTCCATGTGTGAATTTCCTGATGAGCTGAAAATCGTTCATCGTTCACAGCCATGTATTCTAAAATAGCTGACGGCGAACCGGTTGTTGCTACAAGTGGGAAAGTGGACAGACAGACATAACAGTTCACACGTTCAAACGTTCAAACTCAGCAAAAGTTGAAACGCTTACATAACCTGACCCGATGGTACATTACGTTTATGTTTGTTCTTATTTTGAATCAGAGTAAGCGAGCGAGCACCAACACATGCACTTGTGACCGTCATGTCTAGGCTTGCCTCCAGATCTGTCAGAGCCCTGTCCAGCGCACGCTCTGCCTCGAACCGCACCTTCGAGTCTGCCGTTCGGTCCTGGACAAGATCAATTTCATCCACTCCTGTACGCGCAGCAGTACATCGTGGACCTACACTCGCAACCGCCTCAGGCATCCACGCCCCAAAAGCTGCGCCATCGTTCGGCGTAGCACCCCCACAATGTACGTCCCACTTGTCTGTCTCTGACTTGTTCCTACGGAATATTGACGTACGTCCAGGTCGATCCATGTTCATACAGACAGAGACCACGCCCAATGACGATTCTCTGAAATTCATACCTGGTGTAGGTGTCATGGGCGAAGGAACGGCCGAGTTCCTTGACACGCGATCAGCGTTAAAATCTCCACTTGCAATCCGTCTTATGGGCATTGAGGGTGTCAAAGCTATTTTTTATGGACCGGATTTCGTCACGGTGTCGAAGGACAGCGAAAACCCATGGGCAGTCATCAAGCCAGAGATCTACTCAACACTTATGGAGCATTTTTCTGCCGGTTTGCCACTTTTCCGTTCGGAAGAGGACAGAGAAGCCGCCGGCCCTCAGGACACTCAGATTCTTGATACGGACTCTGAGACGGTAGCAATGATTAAAGAGCTGCTTGAAACTCGTGTCCGACCAGCGATCATGGAAGATGGTGGTGATATAGAATACCGAGGGTTTAGTGACGAAGGCTTTGTGAAAGTTAAATTGAAGGGAAGCTGCAGAGGGTGTTCGTCTAGCGCCGTAACGTTGAAGTCCGGAATTGAGAGGATGTTGATGCATTATATCCCGGAGGTGAAGGGTGTAGAGCAGGTATGTTCATACTTCCCTGCAGAGTTTGCCTTTAGCTGATGATGAACCAGATCTTGGACGAAGATGAGGTCATTGCATTGGACGAGTTTGCCAAGCTCGAGGAACGGCTGGCGAAGAATGGAAAGAACAAAGATTCCAAGTGAGTCGCTTCTGGCATCAGTGGTGGCCTAACGAGTTTACTCGCACAGGATGGCACCATATATGTCCGTATAAGAGGCTGTTTCCTTACACTACTGAAGTTGACTTTATACTCCTCGATCCCTGCTGAGCCCCCTGACGTCTACTGTAGATCATACAAGTAATCCACAATTCAGGCCTTACGATGATAATGTCAGAAATATACATATTCCCACCTCACAAAATGATGACTAGGAACCGACGGTGTCAGCGGCAGCCTGGCTTATCACAAAAACTGCGACATTGTCTAATATCGTACAAAAGGCCAAGTTCAGCCGAGGCACACAGCAGATTTGTGAGAAACGTTACACAGGACTAATTATTGAAGGTGAGAGTGAAAAACCAGGTGTCAAATCAATGTTTGCAAGCGATTGGTATTGTCAATCGTAACGTGGAAGTCATCGTCGATGATCTCAACGTGCGAGAGTACGCTGATACAAGTATCATCCGCATCGCTGATATGTTCGGCGATCATGACGAGTTCCTGTCAGCCTGCACTACTAGTCAGGTAATAGCTCGATTAGCACTGTAGCTAAGAGGCGCGTTTAGGCGGTTCTGATGATGGGCCGTCTATCGATGACGGTTGGGCCCCATATCAGGTCGCAGAGGCAGATGTGCTATCTGAGGCACAATCTATCATTGGCCAGACAGTAAAAACAGGAACCGAGATTGTGACTGATAGAATACAAGTCATGGTCACAAATGAGGCTCAGTGGGCACTTCAGCTGCACAGCCTATAATACAAGCTGTGAAATGATCACGAAGGTATAAAAGGTACCAGCTCAGACTTCCAGTGTACCCAACAAACGCACATTGTGTTGGGGTATCAAGATATATCATAGTAAGTTATGGTTTTGGTCTTTGTTGAATGAAAGCTGAGACGGGGATGCACTCGGTAGTTGAAACTGAGGATCATGTCTTCATCCGTCATCGAAATGCAGGAGGCATCAGAGATAATTCCCAGCCAAAAATTCGAAGGACACACCGATTGGGTCACTGGGACCATACATCTGCCAGACGGACAGCGGATGATGACTTGTTCAAGCGATGGCTCGCTGCGGATATGGAGCCTGAAGAGCGGGAAACAGATAGGAGACGATTGGCGGGATGAAGATAGTGAAGTACGGACAATAGCGTTGTCTCCGGATGGGATGAAAGTAGTTAGCGGCGGGAGTGTGGATGGCGCAGCGAGGTTGTGGGACATCAATACAGGCAAAGTCATCGCGAAATGGATGGGACATACAAAGGCAGTGTGGTCTGTCTGCTGGAGTCGAGATTGTCAGCGAGTGGTGAGCGGCTCCTACGATGGGAGTGCAAGGGAGTGGGACGTGGAGAACGGAGAGACAGTCCTGGGTCCGATTGAGACTTGGCACGAACGCGTGGAGGCAGTTATGTACTCGCCAGACATGACCATGTTCGCGACTGGCTCTCGGTACCTGATTCTGAGTCCGCAGTCAAAATCTGGAATTTGAAGACAGGCGAACTTGTCATTGTCAACTATCAAAGGACACACAAATTGGGTGTGCTGCCTGGCTTGGACCCAATTAACGCTTATATCCGGGTCATGTCGGAAATTTGCGAAAGCAGTTGCAATCAGCCGTTGTTGACATGTCATTGAAATGCATACTGAAATAACAATGCAATACTTCACGCTGAGTTTCAATGCATTGCAAGGATCTGTAAGCTTATGACAATCAATGATAACGTACTAGGGCATATGTATCAATGCCTGAAGGCATCATACTTCTTTCTTTCTTCAATTTTTACGTCTCCAAATCTAAGCTTGATAATCTGTACCAAAAAATGGCCCCCGAGTGCACAAAATTTTGTGATATATCACTATGAAACTGGAAGGAGGTTATTGTCACCCCTTCCACAGGTGAAATGTCCGTTTCACCTACTAAATAGGTAATGAGACGGTGATGGGTGACTGACAGGTGATTTTGCAACACCATGTTGTCAGGTGATTACCAACACCACGCTTACAGTACATCTACAGGATACCAGTTGACCATCACCGGCTTTGCTAGTGTCCTTCCATACCTTCTAATTTTGTCAACTGATGGCAAATTTTGGCTTATCAGTACTGATATCGCCAGTGCTAAGTACCTCATCACCTTTAAATTTCTTCATTTGCCGGTGTATAATGAATGCTGACTCTCACCCAACCCCACACTCCAAATGGTAAGTGTACCACTAGTCTCCTCTGTTACAGCTGCCTGCAAGTACTATCTCTGACTCAATCACAAGTGAACGGACAGATGTACCTCAATTCACTGATCCAGGCAAAGAAAATGTCTTCAGTGGTGAGCAGCGGTCTGAAAACCCTCCTTGTGCACCAAAACAGTGGGTGATTCTCATTATTCCTCTTTGTATCTGCTGATCAATGCCATTTTCCAGTCCTCGGCTGTTCCGACGCTACAAAATACCAATCAATGCTTCTGACCCTCTTGAATTCAGTATGTCTCACATTCTTGTGTGTTACTAACAACTCAGTCACCAATAATGTCTCCATAGGTGATCAATACCTCACTGTTCTTGCTGAACTGGCTGAGCATGAGCAGGCTGATGTTCAAATCTGTCCACTGGTCAAAACAGTCCAGGTTCCTGAAGATTTTCTCAATTCTATTGTGATGGGACGATGGCAAGCTCAGAAGGAACTGTGCAATGCGCAGTGCAAGGCTCAACTCCTGGAGGGGAAAAATTTTCCTCGTGCATAAATAGTCCTTGGAGTCTGTATATTTGTTCACATTATGAGCATTGCATCAAA
>MU177892.1:1553996-1564631 GCA_016695465.1 Suillus americanus
CTGTATATTTGTTCACATTATGAGCATTGCATCAAATGGAATATCGAGCTATGATGACTACATTCCGTCCCTTGAAGTTAGTCTTCAAACACTGCATGAGCAAGATCACCACTCCGATCAATTATAGCCCAGCTCTGACCATTGTCATTGAGTGGCACCTGTCCCACCAAACATTGAATGCAGACAATGTCTACAATATCCAAAGATGTTCCCATTGCTGAGTAATAGTGAATGTCGAGCATATCAAGATGACCCAATGAGGCAGTGAAGAGACAGGGCACTAGTGCCGCAAAGAATATTGTCAAGGGTGCATTGAGGTTAATAGTTGGATTGGTGGGCACATTGATGACAAACAAGTGCTGGAGCTGACCATAATATGTTTTTTGTTCAAAGATTGATGGTGCATGTCGCTGATGAGCATTTCTGTCCACCAGAGATTTGTACTAACATGCCATTGAATGATTTAACAGCAAAGTCGATAACATGCATGTGCTCACCCGAACAAAAGTTGCATCACACGAATCTACCCACTATTTAACAAGCCTCACACAAATCATGGTGTCTCCTCCCTCTAGCTGATGAACTTTTCCCCGTTGCTCTATATGGTTGCAAAAAACAATACATTTGAGGACAGCAGGGGTTGTATCTAACTGTGTTGCGAGTACCTTGAGGATCTTGCTATAAAGTGAATCATCTAAGGTGTTGGCCCCCTTTTGTCGTGGTGGGAGAAGCACACAGGTAGGATCTAGTTCAATCAACAATGAACATGAGAACAGAAACCCATGGAAGCACACAGGACTCATGTGTGAACTGCCCTGCCACCCTTCCATTCAGTTGCTTGCACAATGAGAGTTCTTCTGCCATATTATAGATTAGTGCGGCCTGGGTGAGCTGGGCCTCTTCAACAATGTATTGTGCAATGCATGCATCTGGATGGTGTTTGCTCTTGATTATGGGCTGAATACAACCACAAAATCAGTCCATTGGAAATGCCCACAACGTCCAAACAGGGCCTGTCTCCTCGATACTATCGGCAATGTAGAGGAGGGTATGAATAGTTATTGGGCATACTCCAGCGCATTCAGGATCATTCAAGTAATATATTCTATCTCGCATAGTTAGACATACTTGAACAATGGCAGAACACACTCAGCCTTACTCTTCAAACTCTTTGACCCAAGATTCAAACCCAACTTACAAATCTTCAACATCTTGGGAGGTATGCTTGAATTGGAGACAGACATGAAGCATCTTCACAAGCTTCACAAATTGTTTGTAGTACTTTGCTTTTGAGAACTTTTGGTGGAGGAGGACAGGACCTAAATATTGTGTCCAAAAGGACCAGGTGTCAGCCGTGCATGCTGACCGCTCTGTTATTAGATTTGGTGGGCGAGTGCAGTATACCACAGGCAGAGTCCCTCCTAAACCAGCCATTGCCTTACAAATTGCCTCCCAGACTTCCAAACCAAGCTCATATGACTCACGACCAGTATCAATGCCTTTGAACCCCCCTGTCCAGAGCAGCACAAGATTTTTGACAGTGTTTTCCCAGATTATATGCATGAAATTGTGAGGAAAAGACTTGGGAAATGAAACTGAGGAGAGGTAAGTGAGAATTTAAACACCCTTGACACCATATGACTTAGCCAGACATTCGGCTTCAGCAGCTGTTGGTGCCAATTGAACCTCTCATCCCTGTGCCACCATTTCATCATGTGTATGCATTGGAAGGTCCTGTGCATTGAATTTTTTCACAGCAGTCACTGAAGAACACACATCAGGATGAATGCTGCGATTGAGGGGGACATAGTGGACAGGGCTGCATGAATTTGGGACATGAATGCCTGTGATTTTTCACATGCAACAAGGTGAGTACCCATTGTGGCCTTTGATCTGCATGACCATAGATATTGCAGGCATGTCTCCACTAATAAGGATGAGGTAGGCATGCAGTGCAAAAAGGACAACTTCAAG
This sequence comes from Suillus americanus, assembly GCA_016695465.1. NCBI lineage: Eukaryota > Fungi > Basidiomycota > Agaricomycetes > Boletales > Suillaceae > Suillus > Suillus americanus. The sequence goes on from MU177892.1 coordinate 1,555,971, forward strand.
TGCATCAAATGCATGTCCACTGGTTGTGAGTTTCATCAATTCTTCAACCAGAGGCCACAGAAACGAGTTGAAATCCTTCGGCTTCTTTGGCCCAGGAACAATCCCAGCGCATATGATATGTTCCTTGTGAAAATGAGTTTCAGGAGGGAGGTTGTAGTTGTAGAGGATAAGTGGCCAAGTAGTGGTTTTTTAACATCGGAATGGTGCAAAACCATCTGTGGCAAGGCCGAGTACGATGTCTCTCAATTTTCTAAATTGATTGTGTGCAAGTTCATGCCCATTGATGCTCACTTTTTTGGTGAGTAGTTCTTGATATAGCAAGCCGTCAAATACATCAGTGACTGTCCCCAGCTGGTGTGAATGTCCACATATGCGATGTCTCATCTCTGTAGCAGATTTTGGATTCGGATAGAGGGCTACAAGATGGGGAATGATGGGAACATATGTGAACTGTTTTTGGGGTTGTCCAGATGGTGTCCAATGTGGAGCTGAGCAGTGTGGGCACATATCTAGGTCTTCGAGAGGGCCGACAAAGAAACAGCATGAGTTGATGCAACAGTCATACTGGGCAGGTGATAACCCTGCAAGAAAGGCAACTTGAGCCCTCGTCTGCTTTAAACTTGGCAGCTGGATATCAGGAAAGGCAGATGGAAGCATGTTAAAGGACTCTTCAGTGCTTTGACTTCAAACCTTGTAAGCAAATGCACGGAGAACCTGTTTATCATAGGAGCTGAGGTCATCTCCTGAAAATCAACATGTGAGCTGATATTCATGGATGTCTACATGTTGACCACATACCATTTCATACAATTCTCATTTGACACTCTCCCCCATGAACTCATCTTTGGGATCACTGTCAACACCAATATTCCAATCTCCATCCAAATCTGACTCAGAATCAGCTTCATTATCATTCAAGTCCAAAGTGTGACCATGCACAGCTGATTTTGCAGTGGCCAAGGCTGCCTGGACTGGATCTTTATGTGGTTCAACTTGAAATTGATCGTTATAACTGATGTTAAAGTTAGCGTTAATATCCTGGGTCTTAAGGGCTGTTGGACATGGAAGCTGAGGTTGCATTAATGGGCTTGGGGATGATGGAATAGATTGTGATTTTTTTTGAGGGGCTTGTTCTAGTGATTAAAGCACTTTGGCGAGATATGGCGAGGTGGCTTTCAGATGGGGTGGGGCAATGAGACGGCGATGATTAAGTAGTGTGCGCGCACTTACCCACTTATTGCAACAATGGCATAGCTTCTGCTGTGAACCAGATGTCTTTGGCATGAGTATGTAGACACAAATTACAGTATAATGGTATACTGTGATGACAAGGGAATGTATTGTCAGAAAAAACTTGTCAAATTTTGAAATCAGAGAGTAATACAGCAACAAACAAAACCTTCAAAATTTTAGTCGTCATATACATAGTTCACAACTAGCTGCCTCCCATTAAAAATATGGTGCACACTATACCCCTTGGATACCCCACATGGCCAACAAAGAAAACTTGCAACCTGCAGCAAAGGCTAATGGATCAGCTAAATCAAAGCCAACAGGTGGAAATCTGAAGACCATTGGAAAGACCAGCAGTGCTACAAAACAAGTCTTAGCTGATCAAAATGCAGAATTAGCTGGAAAAATCAAGGAGTTAGAAGGTATGCGCATACAATTTATTATAATTGCCAGGATTGACGTTTGATGTGATGTCAAGCCTGTTTGGTGCGAGAGAATGATGCCCATGCTGTGGCCATAAGGGCAGTAGAAGAGGCAGATGCTGCAAAAAGAGCTGCAGAAGAAAAGATTAAAAACATGACCCGGTCAGATCATGATGGACAAACCAACAAATTGATCCCCTGGCCTACAACCACTAATATGAGGGATGGTGGTCGTGGGCAGTTAATGAGAGCTATGGGACTTGAAGATGACAGAAATCAATATGTTTCAATCCAGGTGAGATGCAATACTATTATAACATACCGTGCATCTAGCCAATTCCGATGGAACAAACAGGGTGATGTGCACTTGCTGTGTGCGCGAGTTGGACTTGATTTTGGCACAAAAAATGTTCATCAACCTGCAGAAATTCTAAGTAAAATGTTCAAACTAGTGAGTCGATGTGCACAAGAGAATGAGAACTTACCTAAAGGCCTGATTGTTGTGGTTATAGGCTCGCCGAGAGCACCCTTACCTCAATATGGTTGTACGACGGCTGTTCCAGAATGCGACACCTCTTTGGTAGTTTCCATCAAGTCTGATTGTTGTGGCGACATATTTGTCAAAGTCTGTGCGAATGGTTTCCATCTGGAATATGGCATTGGCAAGTCCTTGTTTGATTCCTTCTGTATAGAACAAAATTAAGACAGCACTTTCCTTGACGCTTGCCTGTGCAGCTAAGGTCTTGAAACTGGCAATGTAGGAAGTGAGGTCTCCTGTTTGTCACAAAAGTCGGAGCTTGGTTAGGGCTACAGACGTGGCGTCGGCTGGAGCAAACAATTCCTTAAACTTCAATTCAAAGTTGGCAAAGGTTCCGAAGGATTTACTGGAGGAGTTCTCGACTTCGGTGTAAAACGTTAATGCCCATCCTATGGCACTTCCTTCAGTCATGTACGCAAGTGCCGTGATTACTTTTCTTTCATCGGTGTTGTACACCATGGAGTTGACAGTAAAATATGCTTTCATCAAATACAACCATTGGAGAGCCTGGTCAGGGCTTCCATCATAGTTTTTTGGTGCTCCAGCCTTGAGCTCGGATGTGGGTGTGGTAGTCAACATTCTGAAACTTGGGTTTGCAGTAATGGTTCGAGGAGGTAGTTCTTCTGGGAATTCGTCAGACAATGTTGTCGTATGATGATCTGTTTCTGTGGTTACAGGGGAGTTCTCATCTCTCTCTGTATTCTGTATCTGGACCTGTGGCCTCATGATAATCTTCTTCGTCTTCTAGTGGTGCATTAGGATCACTTTCCCACCAATACTTCTTAACCCAAGGGGTCATTGTGCTTTCTTAGTGATGGGGCCTCTCTGATGGAGAGGTTCGGTTGATGACTTTAATCTTTTGTTATGAACTAGGGTAGTTCTAGACAATAGCAGCTTGATAAGAGCTTTGGCTAAAGTCCAACAATGTGTTAACCATATGAAGAGAGGTTCTCTTGGTAAGGTCAAGGCTTTGATGACCAGTATGTCTTAAGACAGGTCAAGAAGAGTGTCCTCGACTTGAATATCGGTTCTGACGACTTAAGATTGGAGGTCTTAAGCGAAGGAAGTTCCAGGTAAAACCTAGTAAGATTAAAGTAAAGAACTACAATGTACAAGACGAGTATATATAGTGAAAGGCAACTAGTTAAGGGCAGGTGTGGGATTGAGGGTGAGTCAGAGATAAGAATGAATCAGAGATAACAAGAATAGGTCACCTAGCAATGGTGATAGTGATTGTGGTGTAATACAAGATAAGACAAGTCAAAGATAAATCTAGCGGCGGCATCATGCGGCTCGTGACATAATACAAGGTAAGTAGAGAGAAAATGGATAGGGGCATACATTGACTGTAACATTCACATTTTGACATGGATGGTAGTGAGTTGGAGGAAAGCAGTGAGCATGGGAGTGGCAATGAGAATGACGATGCACTTGATGACGGAGATAAGGCGGGCAAATCAGGATAAGCGGCAGGTGGATGATGTCATGGGTAGGCAATCCAATCATCTTTCCCACATGTGGAGCTACTGTGCTCTGAGAGCTCGAGTGAGGCTAGTTCTGATTGGAATAGAAACAATTTGCGTGGCATTGACAGGGTGCAGTGTTTATCACCAGAGAATCTGGTGTATCTGGCAGCTATTGTACATGGTCAAAGGTACCAGAAAATCCGGTGTATATTGTGCTACAGTTCATAATGAAAAACACAGGAAATTCAGTTGATTATGCAGCTATAGTGCATGACAGGTGAGTGGTCAAAATGACCAGAAAAGGTGGTGAACTTTGTCACCTGAAAGGCCTTTTGATGAGATGGTAAAATCAGCACAAATTCCGGTTATGTTCACCCTTTTTTATGCACCTGTTTGCACGGTTAACACTACTGGATGATGGTGATCATCACCTTGTGAGCGTGTCATCATCACCAATCCCACGGGTGATCAAGCCGGTGAACTTCACCTGCTTTTGGTTTCATAGTGTATCTGACCAGGGCATGAAACCAAGAGGCTGGACTACTCACCAAAAAGCCTGCCAGACATGTGCAGATAAGAGACATTGAGATCAGGTTGTTGTGGATGCTATTTGGAAGGAGAAAGGTGAGACCCAGTGAAAACCCACTATGGTGCGGCATGATGAGAACAGGTGTGATATATTTTTTTCTCTCATTGATGCAAAAATCAGAGACAAACATATGACATTGGTAGGAATCACATATATTGCATGATGGGGCATTGTCATATACCATATTCCGGACCACGTCCGATGATATTCCCACGCCTTCCGGACGCTCATCCGGACCTCTATAACCTTATCCATACCTCCATACTCCTAGTCCATGCCTCTAGACCTCTAGTCCACTATCGGTTTGGATCCGTACACTATCATACATCCATATATCCATACCTCTGGACCTCTGCAGCTAAGCCTGCTTCATCCACCTTTGGTCCAGTCGGATCCGAGCTCATTCCATCCAGAACTTTACCTCGTCTAAGATACCAGACTATATCCTTGATTCATATCCTAGTCCACCTTCACTTAGATCTCCGGATCCGCTCATCCGATAGCCAGACACCCAATCCAATATCCACACTTCTCCAGACCTCCAGATCTGTCCTATACTTCATATCCGAAGCCAAACCTTAAATCAGCGTCTATCCCCATATGGTAATTCACTTGACTCCGGACTTCGGTTATCCTTGTTTCCGTCTTGCTTATTGATCCTTATACTCTGTTCATATCCGAGTTCATTTACTTATGTTCCGTCTTACTTACTAACATGTTTCCACATGCTCGTACATAGCCTTAGTCTTTTGCTTACTGATCCTCTCGGATATCCTCCAGTATATAAACCTCTGTACAAACTCCTGTAGAGTTTCCTTAGTTTGAATATCACCTTAGACTTGCTCTATCAACTTAGATTTGTCCTTCTGTCCTTATCCATGCTGAAGGATTGATTCCTTAAGCCAGACCTTTTCCTGTCTTTCTGAGACTTATGTCTACTTCCTGTTAACTCCGACTCTACCTAATTGTAGTCTACCTCTGTCTGTTTCTATTCCAGACCTAGTCTGTAGTAGCCTTTATTCTTCTGTCCTATAATCATGTCCGCTCCTCCACTCCTCCGGTCCTTCGGATGTCTTAACCTTTGGACATCATAACCTTTGGACATCATAACCTTTGGACATCCTGTCCTCTGGACCACTCCTCCTATCCAATCCTGCTTTGGACTTTGTCCCTTGCAGCCTCCCTCCATATGTTTCCATCTAGGAAGTTTACCTATAGAAGTCTTACCTTCGGACCTTATGCAGCAGATGAAACTCCTCCAGAGTTTCCTATACTCTTCTAGAAGGTTCCAATACTCCTCCAGAAGTTTCCTGTGCTCATCTGGAAGTCCTTCAGCACTCTACAAGAGTAGCCAGCCTCCGGAAGTCCTTTGGACTTCGTCGGATTCCATCCGGACTTCATTCTGAAATTAAGGGCATGTACTCGGGTAAGGGGCACAGCGCACGAGCTGAGGCCAAGCCCTTCAGATCCCGTTCCCCTTGAGCACCGGTCTTGACAGGCATGATCTCCTCTGATGGCATAAGTTTTTTGTTTGATTTTCAGATATAATCTTATCACAACATATCATGCAGTACAGTAGAAACCATGAATTGATATGATGAGAAACAATATGCTATGACAATATTACAGCGGCATAAAAGCAGGTGTGCAGAAACAATACAATAGCAGGAGCAGCTTGTGAGGCAACTTGAGAACCAGTAAATGAAAGGCTGAGCAAGTGAGAGCACCATTGACGATGGCAGAATTGGAAAGCAGGTGTGCAAGAACAATACAATAGTGGGAGCAGCTTGTGAGGCAACTTGAGAACCAGTGAATGAAAGGCTGAGCAAATGAGATACTAGTGGAGAGTGGCATTGATGATGGCAGAGTCAGAATGCTTCTTCCAGGAACTAGCACTGTTGAGATGTTTGGCCTTGGCTTGATATTTGTCTTGCTGTGCAGTGGATAGAGCACCCCAGTATAACCTGAATTGATCTGTAGTCCCCTTCTTATTGATATTCTTCTGCCACTGTATTGTGCAAAGATTTCTAGCAACACATCAGCAAAGTAGTACCCATAAATAACTGATCTGCTTACCTCCCATTCTTTGCAGGACCTGGTTGCATCCTGGCACTTGGTGTGGCATCTGCTCCATCAATGTTACTGGTCCTGGACTTCTTCTCAAGGACATTCATTGCAGTTGTATCGGGGTCACATAGCGCAGGTGAGATAATCCACTTAGAGATGCCATTTGCACCGCCAAACACATCTGCACTGCAAACAACATGATACAGTAAGTAAAGGCTAAGTAGCCAATGTATGTCTTACAGCAGATTCTTCAAGACAATTGGGATGTTCTCCTTTTCAGCTGGCAGATTATTCACCTGAGGAATCAGCTGGATTTGTGTGGCATTCTTCAAACTATTGGTCATCAAAATTGTGGCTGGCCTGCTGCTTGTCCGGCTCTGGAGAATTGAACTAATTAGATCGACAACATTTTAGTGCCAAATCAAATAAGAACATGGGTGTACTAACCTCTTGTTGCTCAGGCACCTCCAAATCAATATCTAAATCAGATCCATTTTGATGCTCTCCTGAAGATGCAGCAGAGCTCGCTGTAGCAGGTTGCTTGTGCTCTCCACATGCACACTTGCGCCTCCTGGTAGCATGGGGCTCATCTAGATTTTGGTTTGCGAGTAAATGATGCACTGCTCAATGACATATACTAGTAGGTAATGCGGTGGTAGAATCCCGCAGAGGCCTAATATTTTTGTTTCAAGTTAGATACCAAAGGACTTATATTGTAATGTCTTACCTTTGCATGTGCAATGAATGCAATACAGTGTGTGTGTGCAATACAATGTGAAGCCTGGAAAGATTGGAAGAAATGATGCAAAATGAGAAATTGTGATGTAATGATCTAAAATACAATACAAAAACAATACAAACAACACAACAAACAATGCAAGAAATGTGACCACAATGTGCTTGTCATAATCTGCCATATATCACCCTATCAATGATGTCACAAACAGAAAATAAACATATCCCATTGTGCCACATCATAGTGGGTTTTCACTGGGGGTGAGAGCTCAGCTTTATGCTGCAGTGTTGAAGCTGACCATCACACTGTATTATTAATATTCAGCAGCACTCAAAGGACAAAGGATGCCCCTGAATGAGCCTAATAACAATATTAGGCCTGCACAAGGTACAGTATCCCTTGTAATTTGTTGTATCATGCTCACTAGCTCTCTCAGTTGAAATCAGAAATCTTCCTGATCTCACACATGATTTTGACTCAAACTCAGCTGATGACAGCCTGATTGGTGAGTCTTGCATCAACCTTGCTATTATTATTAGCTTTGTCGAATCCCAGACAATCCTGTAATTGAACCTGAACCTGAAGATGTGGGTGCATTCCTGGCCTTTACATGTGATGACATCAAGGGTGAACTCCACCTGAGCAGCAGCATCAAGACTACAGTACACTGATTTGATACATTCCAGTGTCATCCAGCTCCCTCCTTTGTTCCTTCACCTAACAGACAGCCTTGGTATCCATTCCTCTCCAGGCTCAAATTCAAAGTTGCTGAGATTGCACTCGAGGCCAGGTGTCATATACCAATAATCTAGGAACAGATCCAAACATCCAGTCCACAGATCCAATCCAGATCCATCATCCATATCTGTCGTCTGGTCCACAGATTTGCTTTGATTCCTATTTTATCTTCTGTTCATATAACTCTAATACAGCATCTATCTCCTTTCGGTAATTCTTGTACTACCGGTAATCCGGTCATCTTACCTTCTGTTTACCTTACTGATCCGTTACTCATCTTTAATATCCATTCTATGCTTTGTGATCAATCCTCCTTACCAATAGACTTTCCATATGCCTCATACATAGCCTCTACCTTTGCTAATTGATCATCTCATTAGATACCTACAGTATATAAACTCTTGTATATGTCATATACCAATAATCTAGGAACAGATCTGGGCATCTGGTCCACAGATCTGCTTTGATTCCTATTTCATATCCTGTTCAAATAACTCTAACATAACATCTATCTCCTTTCGGTAATCCTTATACTACCAGTACTCCGGCCATCTTACCTTCTGTTTACGTTACTGATCCATTACTCATCTTTAATATCTGTTCTGTGCTTTGTGATCAGTTCTCCTTACCAATAGACTTTCCATATGCCTCGTACATAGCCTCTACCTTTGCTGATTGATCATCTTGTTAGATACCTACAGTATATAAGCTCTTGTACAACTTTGTAGAACCTTAGTTCAAATATCATCTTAGTTTGCACTCATTCCGCTCCAGACTCTAAGTCCTTCCGCTTTGTCTTCTGTTATCCAGACTTGAGTGTATACTCTTGTCTACTCCGAGACTTAGGATTGACTCCTATAGTCTATCATATC